>OAMR01000702.1:277972-291938 GCA_900205405.1 Echinochloa crus-galli
ATAGCCGAGAACCCCAACAGCAATGAGCAATATGGAATGAAGTCTGAACCAAAATCTGCAAATAGGCAACAGTAAATAATCATGAATCTTGTAGTTTATGGTGTTAAGCTGCATTTCAAACTAAAATTCCTCATAGTCCACTACCTTGATTTGTTACAACTCCACTAAGTCCCGATGTACCTTACGGTGTTAAGATGCATTCCAAATTGAAAACTCTGCATAGTGCACACAGATATAATCAAACTAAAAGTTCAGGCAAATTTATTCACTGAACCAAGGAAAAGGCCACATTTTCCTTTAAAATTTGCCTTACCCTTTGGATCATAATTTGTGTCTAATTCTGATTTTGTAGCCATCTGTTTACCTACAACTTTCCTGACCAGATTTCAAGTCAGCAAGGAGTCATAACATATTGCCTTCCTGGAGCTCACTTCCCATAACAATTGTTTGTCTTCCTGGAGCTCACTTCCCATAACATATTGCCGGAGTTGGGAGATCCTATTGCATCAGTGGAAGAAAGAAACCATGAGTTTCAGGCATATCAAACAAAATGTTCTAATCACTGGAAAATAAATTGTTTGAATCTAGAAGGTGCATAATAAACACATGGTCAGAAAACAAGAAACTGGTATATGTGCAAAGCTAATTTTACAAACGTATGCTGTCATCAAATGACCTGAAGGCACAAATGCGCTAACTAATCTTTCTAGAACTTAAAGAGTAGGACATCACTATCCTACACAAATTGCAATTCTTGTATCATTCAAAATCAACCATTAAATTGAACTGATCAATTACTTCACCTGTCTCAGCCCAAATCAAACGGAGCATCATTGGTATGAAAGTGAAGACAATATACAGACCAAGGTATGTTACTTTGCATAGTAATATTTCTATTGCATAAAACAACCCAAAGCACCTGATGCACTGGATTGCTTAGAAGAGGGGGAAAATATTAACCATGGCACCAAACCACCAACGCCAAAGAGAAGAACAGGAGAGCAGAGTAAGCAGGGAACCAACAATCATCACCTGGATCTAGAGATATTTTTCTTGCAAGAGAATGAGCATCCACAAGATTAATCCCCCCTCGCTACAATCTCCCTAGGCGCACCCTCTTCATTATGCTGCTGGCAACGGAGAAGCAGGAAACCTGAGAACGGGGAGCTCCACCTGCAAGTTACTCATCTTGAGAAGCAGGAAACCAGATAGAAGGGGCACAGGACGGATGGTCATGGATGCATAGCACACAGCTGAGCCACCGGGATGCAGCAGCGGCAGCGATAGCGTCGGCAGGAGAAGAGAACGCGGAGCAGCACCGGCACGAAGGAGACACGGAGGGGAGCACTGTCCAACCGTACGACATACGCCGCGCCATGCTGGTACCTGGTTGCCATGGGGATGAGGAGCGTGCAACCGGCTCACCCCTGTTCCGGCCCCCTCTTGCGGCCTACCTCTGCGCCGCTCGAAGCTGCTGAGGAGGCAGCACTTGAATCACCGGGTAGGAGGAAAGCAGCCATCGAGCATTGGCTCTGCTCCGATCGCCAGAGGAGATGCGAGAAGAAGATGGAGCTCCGGCGCCGGAAGCATCTATGCAGTGGGCTGGTTGGCTGCAGGCGAGGGCGATGGGTGGGATTGCAAGTCAGACAGCGAGATGCAGGTAAAAAAAAGAAGGGAGACGGTAGAGTGAGATATTTTGGTTTCAGCAATCCACAGCCAAACACGTGTATATGAGCATGACCAGATGTGTCAATACAAGGGAACCAATCACAGCAGCCGTAAAAATCAGATGGGACGATGTAAATAATTTTCACTATCGTGGACACCCTCGTCGCACACCGTGCCCGCCCACTTTCATATGTAGAAATTGGTTGGAAGTTGAACTGGACTTTTGGTGGGCTTGGGTGTTGAGCGACGACTACAATTTTCATTAGATCTCTGTGGCCAAAATATTAAGGGACTAGGACAGTAGTGATGTGCAAACTTCATCAGCACCTGAAAGATGGGTATCAATGAAACTAAACAACATTTGACTTCCTCCTGGAGTCCTGGCTCATATCCCGTAGCCCTCCATGTTTTTTGCCCCCTATATCCCTTCTCTGCTCATTCATCATCAGGTTCTTTGATCTCATTCAAATTCAAGTCTGGTGGTATTAAAATTATCGAGTACTTGTGCTAATTGTGATCTACAAGTGGGATCGTAGCAACAACTGGACGCCTAGGCACCACCTTCCCCCGCTAAGACTGCCTAGCTTAACTTATTTTCACCTAGGTCCTAGGCACCACCCGCGCCCAATTAGGGCCATCACCTTTTTTAAAACGCAGTACAGAAGTGACATTACAACTTAGGATCTCACCTTGAACTTGAACTTTTTCGGTTCAATCAACTGGAACACCACACAGTCACCGTCATCCAACTTGTGGTCGATGGCAAAACTTTTCCAGGCAATGCGGTAGTCATAGTCACCTCGCCACTTGTGGTATTGCGAATCAAACTCTTCATCCTCCTCATCCACCAGCTTGAACACCTTGTCGTGATCTGGTAGATGCTCTCTACAGAACTGCACTGGGAGTGGCTGCAGTTTCAGCAGCCCACCCATCAGCATCTAACAGTATGCCTGATAATCCAATCGACAGGAGCATATCATTGGGGTTGAATTGATGCAGATTACCAGCAAAGATGTGGTGGTAGAGTAATAGGTCATGGTCTTCAAAAAGGTCGGGTTGTCAGCACCCAGCTGGCCTTCCAGCTCCTTGGCCTTGGCGAAGGCGTAGCTTCTTCGGTAATGCTTAGATGAAGACGTCCGACGCGGACGGAAATATCGGACGCGTTCAGTGCTCACGCTCAGTTTCCCGTCTATACATACGCGGCCGCCGTTTCGTAAAAAAAAAACTCATCGTCTTTCTGCTCGCTCCCCCGTCGTCTTCCTCCTCGCTCTAGCGCCGCCATGCTCCTCCGCGCGCCGCCGCCGGCCCCCTCCTCCGTGCTGCCGCTGGCTCCCTCCTCCACGCCGCCGCTGGCTCCCTCCTCCGCGCCGCCGCCGTTTCCCATCCCTGCTGCCTCTCCTTCGCGGGCGCCAGGGACGAGCGCCTCCACCGCGTCGCCGTCGCTCCGCCGGCGTCCCTCCTCTGCGTCACCGGCGGCCTCCCTCGTCTCCTCTCCTCTATGTTGTGGCCAGTCTCCTCGTCTCTGCTCCTCCGCGTCGAGGCGCCGCTCCTCCGCGTTCGTCGCCGCATTTCTCCTACGCCTCGCCGTCGCCTCCCGAGTCAGTGGAGCTCGCCGCTGGTGCGGGTCGCTGCCGCTCCACAGCAAGAGGCACGGCCAAGGCTCGTCCGCTGGTGCGGGTCGCTGCCGCTCCACAGCAAGAGGCACGGCCAAGGCTCGTCCGCTGGTGCGGGTCGCTGCCGCTCCACAGCAAGAGGCACGGCCAAGGCTCGTCCGCTGGTGCGGGTCGCTGCCGCTCCACAGCAAGAGGCACGGCCAAGGCTCGTCCGCTGGTGCGGGTCGCTGCCGCTCCACAGCAAGAGGCACGGCCAAGGCTCGTCCGCTGGTGCGGGTCGCTGCCGCTCCACAGCAAGAGGCACGGCCAAGGCTCGGCCGCCTTTCCCCGCGGCGTCTCCCGCGTCGGCCGCCGGAGAAGCTCCAGGCGACATTCATGGCGTGCAGCAGGTAGGTTTTGGTGCATGTTGCTAGGGTTTGCTCTATGTTGCAAGAGCATGTTTCACGCGTTTCGGATGTTCAGAAAAATGTTGCAACTGTTTGATGGGAATGTTGCAAAACTAGATCTGGAATGTTCTAGGGTTTCGCTCCATGTTGCGACAACATGTTTCACGTGTTTCGGATGTTGTAAAAGAATGTTTCAACTATTTCACGTGAATGTTGTAAAAATAGATCTGAAATGTTGCATTGGTTGCAATGATTAAAAAAATGTTACAGTTGTATAATTTTGATGTTGCAATAGCCTTGTCTTGATGTTGCACGAAGTTTGATTGGATGTTTCGTATGAATTTCGATTGAATGTTTTATATGAATGGCATGTTTCATGAAACATGCTCTGATGTTGCGGTGGGAATTTTTACTCAACTCCCGTAGCAACTAGATGATATCCGATGGACGTCCGTTTCTGTAGTCCCCAATGTTGCAACCGGTGGCTTTCTTTGTTTCAGATATTGTTCTATGATGTTGCATATATTATTTTTGTATGTTGTAAAAAATTTTACATGTTGCATGCAACATCATATTCATGTTGCGGCGGGATTTTTTTCTGCTACAGTACCGTCCGATTTTTTTACTCCCGTCGGACGTCCGGGCGCTAGCAAGCCCGTTTCTGCATCCAGTGTTCACCCATGAGCGCGGCTTCGATCCCTATACGTATATGTTTCCGCGCACGTACTGAACTCCAGCACCAAGTCCAGAACGCTCAAGCATCAGCTCTCCTTCTCATATATACGTGCGCTGCGCTCCTGTTTCTCCTGCTGCTGCTCGATCAAGAACAGAGAGATCGAAAGCGAGAGGGACAGGTGATGATGACGGCGGCGGTGGCGAAGTCGACGGCCATGGCCGGGAAGAAGACCCGGAAGCCGTACACCATTACCAGGCCGCGGGAGAGGTGGGCCGCCGACGAGCACGGCCGGTTCCTCCGCGCCATGGACCTGTTCGGCCGCGACTGGAAGAGGATCGAGGCCTTCGTCGCCACCAAGACGGCCACGCAGATACGCAGCCACGCCCACAAGCACTTCCTCAAGGCCCAGAAGCTCGGCATCGCGATGCCGCTGCCGCTGCACCCTCGCCGCGCCGGCGGCGTCGTCCGACAGGCGCAGACGCCCATCAGCTGCCCGCCATGGTTTGCGGATGATGTCGCCATGCCGGAGGACGAGACGATTCAGCTTCCATTGTCTTCGGATCAGAGACTGCTTGGCGCGGATCATGTCATTGTGGAAACCATCTTACGGGTGTTAGGGAACCTTGAAGCTAACCTATCTCTTTAGGATATTTGTACTCAACTATGTACAGTTAGCTCATCAACCAGTGGGGTTGCATGAGCTAGTGATTTTCAGAAACACATCAATTACTAGTTTATGAATGAATTAGATGTTTATAATTATCATCTTTGTAAATTATCACTTTAATTCTCCCGTAGTTTATAATTTGAAAGAATCATACGTCACTTTGTTTGTCGTCCCTCAAATTATCATCCGTCAAAAGAAGAACAGATACAGCTCAATTCACAACTATTCATGGGCTTTTAGGCAAGCCAAAGAGCTGTTTACATCAGGTGTTTCAGCATTTTACAAAGTGACTGAAGGAGGGGATGAAAGTACATTTAGGAGTAACTATGATTCAGTAGCAAGGTTGTCATTTGTGAAAAGAGGCATTTAATTGGTAGTGCCGATGCTAAAAAAAATATTAGGCGTTATGCTGCTGAATTCACGGCTCGATCCAGCAAAACCATGGACAGTGAGAGCCCTCGCAGTACTGAGAGATGGACTGCCCTGCTCTGCTACTCCTGCATTGCTGTGTCTTGCTGAATGCTGACTGTAGAAACAAGTTTGCTTGTGTTTGGTTTGTCATGGAGAAGAGTACATTGTACATCGGTTAAGAATGCACTTGAAGTTGTTGCTCTTATCTTTTAATCGACCTATATTTTACTCGGCTGTAAAGCTTATAACAAATGAACCGCGCACCTGAATTATGTGCAAGTGGAACTTGGACAAATGCACTCAGCACTATCACTCTGAATGCAGAGTCAGCAGGTGCAGGCAGATGGGAGTACTCGTCACTTCGGAGTTCGGAGAGATCAACCACGATTTGTGCCTGCAAGACATGGGAGTACGGAACGTTCTTCAAAGGAAATCGATCAAAGAAGCCCCCAAATGGTGCCTCTTTCACCTAACTCGACGTGCCAGATCGGCCTAAACACCCCCGGCCGGCATGGCACCATGACAGCGACTTGAGCTCCCGTAGCAGAGGCTGGCCGCCTGGCGTGGCCGGCGCAGGCCTAACACGCGCGGAATTCGCACCCCACGCACGCTGGGCACATGCGCTGTATTGCCCACACGTTTGCTCCGGAACGCGGCTGCTTCGATCCCTATATATGTTCGCGCACACTGAAGACCAGCAGTCCAGCACCAACTCAAGAACCCCCAAGCCTAAGCTTTCATCCCATACGTGCTCTGCTGCTGCTCAAGAAGAGACACAGACACAGATCGAGACAGAAAGAGCGAGAACGACAATGATGGCAGCGGTGGCGAGGTCGACCGCCATGGCGGGGAAGAAGCCCCGGCGGCCGTACAAGATCACCAGGCCGCGGGAGAGGTGGGCCGCCGACGAGCACGACCGGTTCCTCCACGCGCTGGTGCTGTTCGGCCGCGACTGGAAGAGGATCGAGGCCTTCGTCGGCACCAAGACCTCCACGCAGATACGGAGCCACGCCCAGAAGCACTTCCTCAAGGTTCAGAAGCTGGGCATCGCGGCGGCGCCGCCGCCGCCTCAGCCTCGCCGCGCCGCGATCGTTGATCAACCACCCGTCAGCTGCTCGGCCTGGAACGCTGGCGACGCCATGACGCCAAACCAGGAGATGCTTGTTCAGCTCCCGCTGGCTCCGGAAGATCCGTGCTTCGCTCAGGTGTACAGGTTCATCGGCGACATCTTCGGCTCCGACGCGCCGCAGCCGGTGGAGGAGCAGCTGCAGAGACTGCTGGGTGCGGATCCTGTCATCGTGGACACCATCTTACGGGTGCTAGGGAATCTCGAGGCTAATTTGTCCGTTTAGGATTCTATAGGTGTGGTAAAGAGCATGGTGGTGGCTCCTGGCTTGTGCTAATGATATTTTGTAGCTAAGTTGTGTACAGTAGGCCAACCAAGTCGGTTGTATGTCTAAGATTTAGGATGGATAATAAATGATATTTTTTTGAAATACCATAAATGATATTTTTTTAGTTTACGCTATTTTATGGTTTTGCATATGGAAATTAGCGTTCACTGGATTCATCATTAAAATTGGAGCATGTCTTCTTGAAAACAACTTTAGGGTTGTGTTTTCTTTATTGAATCTCTTTGGTAAAATGATATTTTATCAAAAAAAACACATTGACATGTGACAACGATGATAGCCAGTGTTAAGTTTTTTATATATTTCCCGTTAATCCCACACGTACTTTTAAAGGATACTATGTGTTAACCTTTTCTGATGATTTTTTCAATGTTTTCCGATTATAATTTTGAAAATATTTTTCTTTTCCCCTGTTGTAGAACCTATCTGGCTATTTACCTCCATTGTGCCGGTGAAAATCGAATTTTCATTCACCCAACATAGGATAGTGCTATGTTTTGTCATTACTCCAACTCAAAGAATATTTGATATTTTGTAACCAGGGTGATCAATGCATACAATTGAATGTCATAGCACTTAGCAGTTTTGAAAGATATTTCATAAAAGAATCATATGTCCAGATTCAGGAGTTGAAAAAATGGTATGCTTTAGATAAATAAAATATGTTTCCCATCCCTCAATTATTCCTCATTTTTATTTTATTCCTCAAACTTGAACAATACAAATAGATCTTCCCCCACTTCTATTAAGTTTGGCCACAATTGTCAAAGCAGATTTTAACCCATATGACTGCACACCTCTATCTCCTCACTCCGGTTGTAACCCCAACCAATATGAAACTAGGTGATACTCCGCGCGTTGCTGCGGAATTTGTTAAACAAAATTTTAAAGTGAAATGTAAAAGTATAAACACCAAAGTAATTGCATTGCAACGTTCTTAGTAAACATTATACATGGAAGTATGACTGATCATACATGTAATTTCTACTCCTGTAACGTAATTGCTACTCACAAAAATGTGGTCACAGAAAATTGGTTGAAGAATAAATAGATGGTCTAGTGGATGATGACATGGCTTATAGTGGATAGTGATATGACGTATAGTGGATGATGATGTGAAATAGTTGCATGTTGAGAGAAATCTAACCATGCTTGTTAGTAGGTACCAATTATATAGGTTATATAGATTACTTTTTTTGTATTTTATGCCTAAAATGAATATTTCTAAGTATAAAATTGGAGGCATACACACATCAAACCAACATTTACTAAAATAGTTTTCTTAAGGAGTCAAAGCAAAAGTGGGTGTATGTTTTTTAGTTGAATAGCTACTTAATTATTCATAGCTTGGTCTATGTTTTAATAAAACGTTCCTTCTAATTATAAACTTAAGTCTTCTGGACGTTGATACGGTCTTCAAATGACGTTTTGACTTGCTATTTTGTAAAATAAATACTATTTGCAATACATAACATTGTATATTTTAAAATTATCTTTTATGATAAATGTAGTAACATAAATGATGTCAATCTATATAATTTATTAGATTGAGAGGTGAAGTCAAATATGTTTCACCAATTAGAATATTAATTAACACGATATAAATTTGGGAGGAGAGTATATAATTATACTATATATGCAAGATGTTATACGTGCAGACGTGGTGAAATATGCTTATCCTTGGAAACGAAGAGGTTTATTTTGTTTAGTAACAGTGATGCTTGTTTCTGTTTCTCTGAAGATTATTTTTTCCCTGCTAGCTCTCAGTTCATGACGGATATTAGCATCGAAGAATACTGCCCTGCATCCTTCAGTAGAAATAGAAAAGACCGAGATCGGTTATCAGTAGACCACCGGATCAGGTCCAGAACGCGTAGGACAGGAGAACGTTGGCTGGAAGATGAGTAGCGGCGGCAGCCTGAACCTGCAACATGCAACATGCAGGTGCAGCGTGCAGGCAAAGAGCATCCCAAGTACCTTTGCCTGACACTGACCGGGAGAGGCCGCATTCAAGGAGATCACGGCGCCCATGTGAGGCCGAGGACGCTAGATTACAGACGGCCCGGCAGCCGAAACCTCATTTCAGGGTGACCCGAGCAGCTGTACCATCCCTGTCGTAATCCAATTACTGTTCTATTCGAGCGACGTCGCTGTTGTCCTGTCACGAAAACAGGGGCACTCGGCTGTTGTCCTAATGTCCTCTCACGAAAACAGGGCAACGAACGACCCCGGTGCCGTTCAGCCGCTGTAACGGAAACGTATGTACGGGTCCGGATAAAGCTACGGGCGGATGCCGTCGTCGAAGGCCTGAAACGCAGGGGGGTGTACCGAACCGGTCGCTGGATTTTTGGCTCCGGCCCGGGACCAATGGGAGGGGCAGTGCAGTGGTACGGGGAGGTGGTTGTCCGAGCTTTACTTGCGCCCAGCGGCTACGGGAACGAGCTGTAGCTGTGAGTCTGTGACTCTGTGAGCTGACATCCCGCGCCGTCCTGCCGGAGGGGACGGTCCAACCGTTGCCCGTTGGGTGCGTGCGTCCGCTTTAATAATAGCCGTGGCACGATGCTTTGACCAATGCACTGCCGTTTCCATCCAACTTGAAGGATCGATACGGCGACCACAGAGGGAGAGTAAATGGGAGCCGATAAAAATTTCTCTCACAAGAGCAAATCCGGCCTATGTCCCAAGATCACTTCCGACACGCCTCTCTTCTAATCGTCAAGATGACACAAGTCAACTAGTGACGAGCTCACCCTAGGAACGACTAGAAATTTCTCAAAGCATCGCAGAAGTAAAACACAAGCTAATTATACCACAAGAATTAGCATAAATTAATTTGCAGAAAGATAAAGCTAACACCTCATTTAAGCTTTCATCTAGAACCACCGCTATCCGGTCAACAAAAGCATGTATTATTCAAATTCTTGACTGATAAGCAGCAAGGATTAATTAAATAAACAACTGGCTAAATATTAAGCCAAGCAAAAACCAAGAGCAGTTCAGTTACTAAGCTTGCAAATAATTATTGCCGACACAAGCAAATGAACAAGGCTTAAATAATAAACTAAAGAGCTTGCAAAGATTATCTAATCAGTCAGCACTGTAGCATGAAAGAGACATTACATGAATACATGCATGCTGACATTGATCAGGAAAGAATTCGGCCGTGTGCTCACCTGCGTTATCCGGGTTTGCTTGCTGTCTGCACTTGTGCGTGTGCTGCTGCTCGCTGCTGGGCTGGGCTGCTGCGACGCGCGAGCTGCTGCTGCTGCTTGCTCGTGGGCCGCGCACCTCGCCTGCGAAGCTGCTGGGCTGGCCAGCTGCCGCTGGAGCCTGCCTGCTGGGCCGCGAGCACCCACGCGCGCCAATGGGCCAGGCCTGCTGCGCCCACAGGGCACGCACGCTGGTGCTGCTGCTGCTCTGCTGCACCCACGCGCTCGCCTGCGAAGCAACGAAGAACAGGAGCGAACAAAGAAGAACACACACGAACAGCTAGCACTTCAAGCGAATTAATCTCCCAAACTACTACATGGATTCGCACAAAACTTGAGCAGATTGTTCACAACCCCAAGGGCTAATAGATCCACGAACTAGATCCCTAATAGATCCACGAACTAGATCCAAAAAAGCTCAAGTATCCATGACGAATTTTGGATCAAACCGAAGAACACACCCAACTCGAGTTCATCCACAAAACTTCAAATCCAGACCGATTCCCGGCGTTTGAGAGGTCAAGATCATCCACAAAGAGGCGCAAGGCACTCAACCATGATTCCCTCAAACAAAGCCGGAGCCAAACGGCGTAGAAACGAAGAATCGAGGTGACCACGAAAATCCCCAAAAAATAGCTCCGAAAATCCCGAAAAAGATAAATTTTAACAAATCTCAGATCTTGCAAGGGACACAAATTAGAGCACGAAATTGATCTTTGGATTACCACAAGAGGTTCGGTTACAAGCCACTCCTAGCAACAATCAAAGCTATGATGGCAAAAAGATCACTCAAAGATCCAACTCTCTCCTCTCTTCCTCTCACCAAGAGCACTCCAAAAAGAAAGAGCACTCCTACCCAACTAGCCAAAGAGTATCTGCCCAACCAGCCACTCCTCCTATATATAGAGCCCTCCGGACAAATGACCGAAGCGCCCGTACACTAGGAGTTACAACTCAAGCCCACACAGGGGCATTTTGGTCAATACATGAATAGACCCATCGAGCGGACACGCATCCATCGGGCCTTGCTTACCTCCGACGCAAGCTCCTCGATCACGCCGCGTGCCCCCCGCTTTGAAGCTTCTCGACGCGCCCGGATACCGTCTCCGTCACGCCGAGCCTTCGGTTGATGGTTTTCTGGTAGTACCATCAAACCTCGCGCACTTGGTCCAGCCTCCACGCCAAGCCTCGAGCACGCCAAGCCTTTCACCTCCGGCTCTCGGACGGTCTACTCGGTCTTGCCCTTGTTCCTTGACTCGGCCGCGCCCAATGTACAGGCTCCACCGCATGCAAGCTTCGGTTGTTAGCCGCTACCTTGCACCGGCGGTGTTGGTTTTGTGGCCAAACCAACAAACCCCGATGAGAGACACCGCTCTCACCGGCTCGACCACCTTCATCCACGTTGCCTTGCTTGTTCTTGCACCATGTGAACCGCACTTGATCCCACTGGCCACCGGGTCCCTCGAACCAAGCCTACTTGTCTCTCCACTACCTGGGAGGCCACCTAGCTAAGACATTTCGCGCTTGTTCTTCACCTGCACCAATGCAAACCAAGCCGCATCCTACACCTGCAATACTTAAGCCAAGGCAAACGTCAAATCACACCACGTTGTCAATCACTCATCACAAGGAAAGCGACCATCCACTCGGTCCCTCGGACACACATGGTCCTCAATCTCCCCCTTGATGAGTGCATTGACAACACACATAGCACATGTAAATAGAGAAAGTAAAACTGGATACGATATGACAAGAATTTCAACCAAACACTCCAAAGCGACAAACAAACGCCGAAACAAGCTCTCAACCAAACCAAAGAAAACAAGTCTCGGTTCCCCTAAGACAAGGGCAACGGCTCAACACAACCAAGCAACAAGCTCCACCCAACATTGTACAAGAGCACTACATATAGCCCCGAAAACATACTTACATCAGACTACTCAGCTCCCCCTGGCAAATGCATCATTTTCTCCCCCTTGTTGCCAATGCATGAATCAAGGCACAATATGCAGAAGTAAAGCAACCTAGAGCTTCTCAAACTAGAAGCACAAGCTCGCCGCATTTTCCTTGCACGGCGGTAGCAAAAACTCTCTTGACGCCCATCTTTCCCACAATGAGAGCAATGGTACAAAGGCCTACCAGGAGGCACGGTCCGAGTGGACAAATCACCATTCTCTTGTAAGTGAGAAGTCCCTTGGGACTTAGAGCAAGAACCATCAACCCCAACACTCGACTTGGTGCTCACATTAGAATCACACGTGCCATGAGAAAGGCTACGTGGCTTCTTAAAAGCTTTGGCACGCACACGCCGCTCGTGCTTGACACGGCGAAAACAAAAGTCATTGGTATGCCCTTCTTTCTTACAAAAGGTGCAATGGAACTTTGGTTTGGAGGATTGATTTCCAAACATATGAGAAGCACCCTTGTCATGAGAAGTCCTTTGGGCATCTCCCGAAGAAGCAACAAGCTTAGGACTAGCTATGGAAGAGCTATCCAAAGCACTAGCACAAGTGCCACCATCCAAAGACTCACGCTCAAGAGAAGAAGTCAGCTCCGGTTGAGAAGAGGCAATTTTAGAAGCATCAACATCGGAGTGACAAGAAATGCGAGAATCCAAAGAGTTGGCACAAAGACTCTTGCATCGTGTCGCCAAAACCTTGTTTTCAAATTTGAGGCGCTCACAAGTACCACATGGAATATTTCTCAAATTTTCAATTTCCTTCTCAATGCACTTAGCATATGTGGTAGACTTCTCTTGGTAGACAACATGCAACGGTTTAGTGGACGGGCCGCGAGGTAGGGGATGTACAGTGCACGCGGGCCCGCCTGTCAGTCAGTCAGTGGAGGAGGGGGGCACCAAGTCGGGCCGGTTGCTGGGCCAGAAGTGGAATAAGGGCGGGGCGAGCTGGGCCGAGCGTTGCTGGGCCGCTGGGATGGCGAAGGGAGTGGCTGGGCCGCGCGGCCTTGCGCCGGGCCAGGGGAGTGGGCGCGCTGCGGTGGGCCGGCTCGGCTATAGAGGCCAAGAGCGGGCTGGTTTGAAAGAAAAAAAAGGGTAGAGGGAGCAGATGTGAGTCAAGGAAAGGTTCAGGGAGCAAAAGTGAACTTTGGACCTAATAACTTTTCTAGAGCTCCAAACAGAGTGGTTCAAATTCGAATTTAAATAAATTTAAATTCTTGTTTGAACCACAAGCAATACAAAAACAAATGCAGCAGCATGAATGCAACAAAAATGTTTCTATGCCTTATATTTGATTTTAATTTCCAGAAATTAATTAATTAACCTATATTAAACATGAACATGATAATAAATAATCAATTAATTACTAAGAATTTTAAACATGCTATTTTTGGGTGTTACATGCACCCAGTGTTCCATGTGTCCCAGCTAAGAAAGTGTCTGAGAGTACCGGAACACGAAGTCAAGACCGAGGCATTAGATCTACAAGATACCTTGGAGTACCTGGAGTACCCGGAGAGGATACTAGACAGAGCAGTCAAAGAGACCAGGAGCACAGCTATTCCATTTTGCAAAGTACAGTGGAGCAATCATTCCGAAAGGGAGGCTACTTGGGAGAAAGAGTCAGTGCTGAGAGAAAAGTATCCCCACCTATTCGAGCCCTAGGTACTCACAAATCTCGAGGATGAGGTTCTTGTGAGGGGGAGACTATAACATCCCTAAAAATTACCATAGGGTTTGTTGAGTGCAAAAAGAGGAATTTAAAAAAAATTTGGTGAATTGTTGTTCTTGCTAACCAACATATAAGAATGTCTTCTATTTGCCCCCTTTATTCTTAGGCAAAATTAAAATTAATTAAAAATAATTTGAAGTGCTAAGGACCAAATAGAGGTGATTTGGAGTTAATTTGGTTTTATTGGATTTTTGGTTGGTTTGAATTCAAAATCCTAAATTTGAATTCAAACAAA
>OAMR01000702.1:298237-313637 GCA_900205405.1 Echinochloa crus-galli
ACAAGCATAAGCATTTCTTTTTCAGATTTTTTGCATATGGTACATGAAATGCCTTTGCAGCAGAAAGAGACTTATGTCTCTCCACAAATTAACCTATGGGCTAAACATTTACAATGATAACCGGTCTTTGACCCAAATTTGCAAGACAAAGAATTCCATGTACAACCTAAACAAGATCCATCATCTAGGCAAGAACAAGACATGGTAATTCATCCACTCATGGGTGAGATTCAATTTTTCTTTTCTTATTCCAAAAATTAGCAAACTCACATATATATACGCCAATGATATCAAGAGCTTTGCTAATTACCACAAAGAACTACTAGCATGTCCAGTAAAAGGTACACTCAACTTATCATGTGGGTTAGCATGATGCAAATGTTGGTTCAAATGGATTTAGAAACACCCTTGGAAGCATGCCTCAAAGGAGCAACTCGAGAGGAAGAACGAGTGCCACCACAAGCAAAAAGACAACGATCTCCCAAGGTCTTCTGAGAAGAACTATCACAAGCACCATGAGAACCGTGTCGTGGACCAACACCCGAAGCACTAGAAGCATGTCCACGAGCACGACCTAACTCACTAGAAAAGGAGTCATAAAACCCATTAACAAATTTTGTCTTCTTACTAGGCTCACAAGTGTTCATGCCATGAGAAGGACTATGAACCAACAAAGGCCTAGAAGCACGATCTCGCCTCATGCGTCTTGCACGCCGATAGCCAAAGCTCTCTTGATGCCCATCTTTCTCACAATAAGAGCAATGGTACAAAGGCCTACCAGGAGGCACGGTCCGAGTGGACAAATCACCATTCTCTTGTAAGTGAGAAGTCTCTTGGGACTTAGAGCAAGAACCATCAACCCCAACACTCGACTTGGTGCTCACATTAGAATCACACGTGCCATGAGAAAGGCTACATGGCTTCTTAAAAGCTTAAGGGAGATGGCGCCTAAATTGAACTTTAATTCAAACACGAGCTCCCGAGAAAACGTCCTGTTGACAGTACTGGCACTGCAACTTATCCGATGCAGACATTCAATTCCTGACAAAGAATCAGTTTGGCCCCGTTTAGTTCCCATCAAAAGATAAAATTTCTCCAAACTTTTTCTCTCCAAACTTCACTATTCACTATCACATCAAATCTCTCTCCTCATGCATGGAGCACTAAACGTAGGTAAATAAAAAAACTAATTGTATAGTTTTGATGTACACGACGAGACAAATCTTTTGAGCCTATTTAGATCATAGTAGGACAATGTTTACCACAAACAAACGAAAAGTGCTACAACGCTACAGTGTTTGATGTGACATTTTCACCAAACTTTCTATCTTCTTTTCAAGGAAGTGAACACCGCCTTTAGCTAGGCTCTGCGGTAGGTTCTTTAAAGACAAACAGACATGTCATCCTCGCAAAAAAAAAGAAATATAAAGATAACAGGGTATCAAGAAATTTTGTTTTAAAAAATCAGACGGGCGCAAAATTATGGTTTAGACTTCGGAGACCTGATCATTAGTTTTACAAAAGCAAATTATTTTGTAAATTGTTCTCTTCTTTATTAAAAAATAAAAATACTTAGTACTGTATCAAATGACATGACATAGGCTCTTTCAGACTGTTTGGTTTGCTAGATTAATCGGTTCACGACTCTAAGTTATAGTCGTGACGTACAAAGTCGTCTATTGGTTTAAGCATTTGGTTTAGCCATAGTGATGCTTGTATTTGTTCCTTTAAAGATTTTATTTACGATCTTGATGCAACAATAGTGAGTCGTCTATTGGTTTAGAAAGGGTGGCCTCATGATGTATCCATCCATTTCATGATGTGAACCAAACGCTAAAATTAGTCCTTTTTTGGATTGAAATATTTCGTACCATTTGCTATTGCAAACTAAATACTCCGTTACGCTTCAGTATGGTGAGATATACTCGCTTCATAACTTATGACATAACACCAACAAGTAAAAGCATGCAAGGTACTCATAAAAAATTCACTCCATGCAAGTAATTGAGCTAAAATTTAGCACACTTGACATAGAGTTTCATGACCATAGTCTCTGTATTATCTTCCACGGTTTCTTCTTTCTTGGAAGCAAGAAACGTGGTGCTGCGTCATTATCCGCGAATCTGCGATTGCGTGGCGATGCTTAGGGCATGTGATTGTCAACTCCACTCAAAGACGTTGACGATACTAAAACCAAATAAAAATCTACTACCTGCCTTACGATCTCTAAATCATAGAACAGCCATCCGTTGCGAAGTCGCGACCCTTCCTATTGCTGATAGTACAAAAAAAAAGGAAAATCCTTACAAGACCTGCAGAGACCAGGTCGCCCAACGAGCACTGCCAGCCAGGCGGCCGACCAAACGGTCGCCCGATCCGGTTCGCCTCCGCCTCCACTCCGTCCAGCCCCTCCCAGCCACGGACGGACCCCTTCAGCCCGGGCGCCTCTGGCCAGGGCTCGAGCCCCAGCCAGCCACTAGCCAGTCCACTACGGCCACACGGGACCAGGGGGAGTTTTTTTTTAAGAGAAACCAGGGGGAGTTTTGAACGCCCAAAGCTACGGTTTGCAACGTACTCGTACGTAGTACTACGCGCCCGAAAAAAATAAGCTTATCTGTGCAGTGCGAATCGGCGTCCCCGCAGCCCGAGCGCAAGCGACCAAACGAGCTGGAAACGGGACGAAAGCTAGAGGGAGAGGGAGAAAAAAAAAGAGTTAAATGCACGGCAGGCCCTTCAACTTGTCTTGCTGTGTCAAATAGGTCCACGAACTCTTAAAACGCATTTCTGGGTCCCTAAACTCGTTTAGTCGTCAACCAGCAGTCCAAAACACCACGTGATCTGCTTTTTGCCGACGTGGTGCTGCCACCGTGGCAAGCAGGCATGTGCGGCTCACGTGAGCATACTCGGTGGCATGGATCTTATGCAAAGAGGCCCCCAGATACACTAGCGTTGTCATAACTGATCCTTTCCCCGTCCTTGAGTTCGTCGACTGGGGAGACGGAGAGGTGACCGAGGAGGGCATTGTTGATCAGGGGGAATCGGCGGCGAGAGAGAAGGAGGTAGCCAAGAGAAAGGTCCGCGGCATAGTTGCGGAGCGTTGGTTCCCACGGAGACCGCGGTGGAACGACGCGATGGCGGCCAGGTTGCGACTCGAAGGGGAACCGCCGCCTGTATATGGTGAGTGAATCAAACTCTGAATCAATGGATTTAGTGTTAGTGTGATGTTGTTGAATCGATAAAAACCTGGTTTGTGGCGGAAATTTTCGATTTTGATTTCGTTAGGTTAGGGTTTTCGATTTTAATCTTGTTTTTTGGTCTGGAGACAATTAGAAGTTGAAATCATTGTGGTTTTGGCAATGTAGGTGCTGGCAGCGATGAGTTCACGATTGAGTTGCATCACAGTGGTTTCTTTGTTGGTCAAGGCATTAATCGGGCATATGTTGATGAGAAAGTTAGTTGGTTTGATCATTGTGATAAGGATAGTTGGTCTTCTCTGTGGATAGATGATTTTGTTGAGCAGGTTCATGGCCCCAAGAAGCCATCTTGCAAGATTTACTGGTTGCTACCCAGCATGGACCTTTCAGATGGGCTTAGCGTAGTGAGTTCTGATCATGACACTTTGATAATGATGGCTGTGGTGAACAAATATAAGAATTTTGTTATGTATGTTGATGATGATGACAATGTGGCTGGCATGAATTGGGATGATATTGTATCAAATCCAGTGTCTTCTTTGCCAAAGGTCATTAGCCCAGGAAGGTAGAAATCATTCAGAAGAATAAGTTTGAGAAGCTCCCAGATTTCTATTCAAACCAGAGGAACAAGTCAGATGATTTAGAAGCAGAAACAGAAATTGGCCAAGACAATGGTTCTGAAGATAGTGGAAGTGACAGTGAATTTGTTGACAATGACTATGAGATAGAGGATGATGACAATCTTTTTGTTGATAATGTAGATGAGCAAGTTGTAGATGAAGGAGTTGCCAAAGGGAAGAAAATTGGAAAAGGGAAGAAGGAAAGAGGTAACAAGCAGAGGGTACTTGATGTGGAGGAAGAAGATTCAGAACTTTCAACAGATGAAGATGAGTTGCAGCTCCCTGAGTCAGATGGAGAAGGTAAAATAAAGATGGGGTTCAGGCCATTCAGAGAAGTTGATATGCACAATCCAACATTCAAGATTGGCATGGTATTTGGGTCTGTTGAGCTTCTGAGGAAGGCTATCACAGAATACAGTTTGAAGGAGAGGGTTGATATCAAGATGCCAAGGAATGAGCAGAGAAGGCTACATGCAGTATGTGCAAAAGGATGCCCTTGGAACCTGTATGCTTCAGTTGATAGTAGGTCTAAGGGCCTAGTGGTGAAGACTTATGTTAGCAAGCACAACTGTCAAAAGAAATGGGTATTGAAGAGGTGCACTTCCAAATGGCTTAGTGACAAGTACCTTGAATCTTTTAGAGCAGATCAGAAGATGTCACTTACCAACTTTGCTAGGACTGTACAGAAAGAGTGGAATATGACACCCTCAAGGTCCAAGTTAGCTAGAGCTAGAAGACTTGCCATGAAGAAGGTCCTTGGTGATGAGGTAGAGCAGTACAAGCTGCTTTGGGACTATGGCCATGAGTTAAGGAGGAGCAACCCTGGAAGTACATTCTACCTAAAGCTCAATGGTAACATATTCAGTACACTATATATGTCATTGGATGCATGTAAAAGGGGATTCTTGGCTGTCTGCAGACCAATTATATGTCTTGATGGATGCCATATCAAGACTAAGTATGGAGGACAGATATTGACAGCAGTTGGTATAGATCCTAATGATTGCATCTTTCCAATTGCCTTTGCTATTGTTGAGGTTGAGTCACTAGCCACATGAAAGTGGTTCCTTCAATCATTGAAAGAAGACCTTGGCATTGACAATACTAGAACAATTGAGCAACAACCTTTGCCAGAGTCTGGTTTCATTGCCACCAACCTTCCAGCAGCACGGCCAATTCCACCCACAACAGCAACCAAGACTGGTAGGGCAATGGCCACTAAGCGCAAGAGAGGTGATGGAGCTACTGTAGGTAGCAAGGTTGCAGCTCCAAAGAAGGCTTCGGCTCCAAAGAAGGCTCCAGGACAAAGGAAAGGAGCAGCTCCAAAGAAATCTTGAATGTGTTATGTGGATGCATAGTGAAACCTTGTGTTCTGTGATGCATCAATGATGCTTTTGTACAAAACAAACCTGTGTTTTGTTATGCATCTATGATGCTCTAGGAAAACTTGTCTTTTGTTATGCATCTATGCTACATCAAAATGATGCTATCACAGTGAATGAACAATGGATATCCTGATGCTGCTGGTTTCAAAACAATGTGTGTGCTTATAACAATTCTTGAATGCTTCATGCCTGCACAGATTGCTGGTTTCATAATTGCACACAAAATATACACATTCTTTCACTTCACGAGGTACACAAGTTCAACATTCATTGAACAAATAGATTGGACATACCATTCTTTCATTTCATGATCTGAACTACCACATTGAACACTATGACAAGTACCATACACACACACATAGTGCAGTCCCCTCAACACACTGACTATTTCTTTTCCAATTCCTAGCAATTCCCTTTCTTCCTTCACCCATCCAACGCCATTGAAGTGATCTCCTGTCTGCATCCTTGCTTCAGCACATTGAAATCTTGAATCAGCACCTCGCATTCTTTCCTCACCAGCTGCAGGAGCACCACGGATAGCATTCTTCTCAACCACCTTCATGTACTCTTCCTCCCAATACCAAAATGGACAGCCGCTACCATCTCTCTACATGCACCAACCAAATCATCAACGAATCATCACACACACACACACACAGGACATTGGATTGAACCATTACTGACCTTGTAGTTGGGGCAGCAGTAGAAGACTTTGCCTAGGCTCCAATCCTTCCCCGATACCCGCCTGACAATCCTTCTCCATCCACAGTCAGGGCACCAGATTAGTGGAATCCCACCTGCAGCTAGCTGATTTGAGGCCGATACGCTGGATTCGCCGACCATGGCGAAGGGGAAGCAGGCGGCGGCGTTGACTCGATGAGGAGCGAGTCTGATTCGATTTGGAAGAGATGAGCCCTAATAATGGAATGATGAAGAGCCAGGGGCTAATATGCAAACCGCACATGCCTGCTTGCCACGGTGGCAGCACCACGTCGGCAAAAACTCGCTGAGGTCCTGCGGTTCCGAGGAGCTCTCCGGAAGCTCGATTTGTGCGGGGGGTTTTCGAGGCAGAGGCGCCGATCTGCGGCCGCCGGCGCCGCGGCATTGGGCGGCTTCCCGACTCCCCGGGCGTCTGGAGCTTCGATTCGGCCGGTTGCGGGCTCCAACAAGGCGCCCAGCTTTCAGCTCGCCTCAGGCCTCAGTGTAAGCATTTCCTCCCAGTGTTCGCTTCTGGGCTAGCTGATATTGGAGGGAACCATGTCGGAGAACATCGATCTGGTGCTTGAGTTCCTGAGGAAGAACCGTTTCGCCAAGGCGGAGGCGGCTCTCCGCGGGGAGCTCACCGGCCGGGGAGATTCAAACGGCCCGACCACACAGAGGCGAGTAGCTGAGCCAAGAGAGGACGAGGAGCAGGAGGACTCGGTGGGCTCCAATGTAGGGCCCAAGGGTGCTGCGTCAGTGAGGAGCGCGGACTCGTCGAGGGAGTTCATCGTGAAGGAGATCGATGTGGGAGCTCTGCTGAACGGGTCGGACGGAAGGAGGGGCTCCGGGATCGGCCAGCCTCAGGAGAACAACATGGGGGATCTGTATCCTTGGACCTTCAGCATTGCAAACAGCACTGCAGAACAGTTGGCTGAGCTGCTGGTGTCGGAGGAGGTCCCAAGACATAGGCGTGGTGCGATGCTGGGAGAGAAGAGGGATCGAGGTGTTGGGACAGAGCAGCCTGGCCCAGTGCTGGAGCAAAAAGTATCTTTTGGTAGAGGGAAGGGAAAAGTTGATGCTGCTGGGAGAGCTGAAATCAATGAACAGGGTCATTCCAAGGATAAAAATCTGGTTCCAGAAAAAGAGGAGATCATGAATGGTTGCACTGTTAAGACTGTGCTTCCGTTCCCTGCAGAAAACCCGTCATCTAGTTACAATAGTACAAACCATGAAAATGAGAGGAAAGAAGTAAAGAAGAGCATTAATGGAGATGGTGTTGGAAAAGCAGCGAAAGGACAGCTTGATGAGGGGAACAGGCAATATTACTTTGAAAAGTCTCAGGATGTTGATCAGGTGGCTGACCGCTGCTTCGATCTGCAGCTTGTTGGAGATAATCAGCGTGAGGAGCTTCCCAAGTTACCTCCTGTGAGGCTCAAGTCTGAAGATAAGTTAGTCAATATGAACTGGGAGGAAAAGATCAATCATCATGGATCTGGAGCCAAGCAATCTAGTGCTGCCGATCATGCCTTTATGATTGGATCTTATCTCGATGTTCCCATCGGGCAAGAAATAACATCGTCAGGTATGTTGCTAGTGAGTTCAATAGTGATAGGTCAACATGCTATTATTCATATGTTACTGAATTCAACCTACTAGGCAAGCAGTGTTACAGGGTTTTTGATTGATTTATTCATTCAGTTCTGTGCAAACGAAGGTCAATGCAACAACACTAGGATATAATTCATGACATACTTTTTATGAATCTGTCTTTATTATGGCAAAGGGCTTTGAAAATTGTGTGCCTCATGGCGATGATTGGTTTGTTATGGATTCCAGTAACTTCTTGTGATTATTGTGCACTGTGCTATTTGAAAAAGATCTCTTGATCACAAATCACCATATAATTTTAACTTTGGTTCTGTAGGCCAGAAAACCTGGACAGTCGGCCAATGTTCATGCAATTTATATCATATTTGGGACCATTAATGACAACGGTTGATATAATTTATGCAATTTATTCCTGTACTTCTGTTATATTAAAAAGAAACACATGAAATCTCGCTAACTTGTTCCTTCTCTGTATTAAGAGATCCTAAGTAGTGCCATAGCTTATTTATATGATTATTGACGGCCTTCCATTTGAAATGATACATGTGGTTTCATCAGGCCCTTTTTGTATTTAAAGCCTCCTTTAGCGCCACTATCATGTGAGAAAACTATGAAGGTTTTGGTTTTCCAGGAGTCTCAAGAACATATGTCATTTGTAATGCATGCTCCTTTATGTGTAGATGTAAATTAGCATTTTCATTATTTCCCCCATGAAGGATCCTGGAATTATTTTTCATGGTTATGTCATTGTTTTGCTTTCCATCCATCTTCTATGAAATTGTGTTTCTAAAGTGTGAGGTGGTGACTCCATATTTTCTTAATGCCGTTTATTTTTATTTAGATTGTGTGTGTGTTATCTGTGTAGATTCGCTAATTGTTTGGCTCTTGAACATTGACCTCTATGTTAACATATTCAGGTGGAAGACGTACAATTGGCAGTAGTTGGTTGTCTGTCAGTCAAGGTATTGCAGAGGATACCTCTGACCTTGTATCTGGTTTTGCAACAATCGGTGATGATTCACTTGAATATCCAATTGGTGAATATTGGGATTCCGATGAGTATGATGATGACGATGATGTTGGATACACCCGACAACCAATTGAGGATGAAACCTGGTTTCTAGCACACGAGATTGACTATCCTAGCGACAACGAGAAGGCAACCGGCCACACAAGAGGGACTGATCGACATGATCGCCCAACAAAAGATGAAGATGATGATCAGTCATTCGTTGAGGAAGATTCTTACATATCCGGTGAGCAATATTTCCATGGAAAGAATATTGCACAAATAGGTACTTTGGAGGGGCAAATGGTGCATGGAATTCCAGATAATGATATGATAGCTCAATATGATGGTCAACTTTTAGATCCTGAAGAGCTTAATTTGATGCACTCTGAACCAGTCTGGCAAGGATTTGTGTCACAGAACAGTGAATTAGGTATGTTAGGGAATGGAAAATTCCTTAATGATTCTGAACGACCTCATCCTGATGACCCTTTTGTGGAGGATGATCAGCATGGCTCTGTTAGGTCGATTGGTGTTGGGATAAGCAGTGATGCTGCTGACATTGGCAGTGAGGTGCGGGAAAGTCTGATTGGAGGTAGCAGTGAGGGGGATATTGAATACTTCAATGAGAGCAGCCTGAGTGTTAGTGGAAAAAGACATTCTCAGCAGGAAACCGAAAAGAAGAGAGCAGGTGGTAAAGGGTCAAAAAATGACCAAATAAATTATGCTTCTGATATCCAGAAGGTCAATCTACCACCAGGAGCGGCTGATGGAGGATTTTCTTTTCCTCCACCATTGCATTCTGGGAAAATTCATGACTCTGATGCTAAATCTTTGTGGTCAAAGAAGGAGGAAATGTATTGCATTAACGATCCTGATGACTGTCAAAATGGCTTGGTATCAGATGACATGCTTGCCACATGGAGGAAAAAGAATAGCGAGTCTTCTCTAAGGAGCTCTAGAGATGAAATGACATCTGATGTTGTTAGATCAAGAAATTCAAGTGCATCATATGACGAAACAGAGGACACAGCAAATGTTCGGCATCACAAACTAGATGACGCACAAGAAGAAGACACTGGCACCACCTTAGATGACGAGGAAGCAGCAGCATTGCAAGAGCAAGTCAGACAGATAAAGGCGCAGGAGGAGGAATTTGAAACTTTCAATCTTAAGATTGTGCATAGAAAAAACAGGTACTGCTCTTTAAATGTATGTTCCATCTGTTAATTTTGCCAGAGCATAAAAAATGATATTGTGAGTTCCAGTTATTTATCATCGTTTCACTCACAGTGCAACACCTGCACTTTGTATTTCTTGGGAGGATTTTATCCCTTCTAACATTGTTTCCTGTTAACAATATAACAGAACTGGTTTTGAAGAAGACAAAAATTTCAATGTTGTTCTCAATTCTGTCATTGCTGGGCGTTATCATGTCTCTGAGTATTTGGGTTCAGCTGCATTCAGCAAAGCTATCCAGGCACATGATTTGCACACAGGAATGGATGTATGTGTTAAAATAATAAAAAATAACAAAGATTTTTTCGATCAGAGCCTTGATGAGATCAAGCTTCTGAAGTATGTTAACAAGCATGATCCTGCTGACAAGTACCACCTTTTGCGTCTGTATGATTACTTCTACTATCGGGTAAGTTTGAGCTGTCACTCTTAATAGATCCCTTTTCAGTTTTATTTAGTTTCTGCTGAGTGTTGAATTTATCACAATTTCACTACTTACTCACATGTGTAATCTCAATGTGTCACTGGAGTAGTGAATGTTAGTGTTTCTTCGAAATTCTACTGGTTCTATACACATCTTACTCCACTCTTAAGTGTTAAATTACATGATTTAGCATTTAAGATATCAAGCACACTACATTTGTCTCTCTGAATATCACAATTTCATTTTTGTTACGTGTGCGACAACATTTTACAATTTATAGAATCCAGGTATTCTAGGTACATGTTAAGATTATCCAGAAGTGATCCATTACAATGGCTCGCATTTCTTGGTTTTCCTATGCATTGATGTTTGTGAAATCTGTGGCATTCCATGTTTGGTTCACCACTTATTTCAATCATTATTTGGTAGGTCATTTGTTTGTAGATTCCAGATTTGTGAACTATGCCGTTTCAATATAAGTGCTCTGAGATTCTTCAAGTTGATCCATGAGAATGGCTAGATAACTGCTTGTAGGCAGTGTATGAAGTTGTAAAGTAGACGATTTCACAGTTCAAGATTGTAAATTAAACCTAACCTCAGATTTCGGGTTGATAAATGACCTTTTCACCCCAAAAACAATTCTTCAAAATTTGTGTCACAACATCGTGTAACAAAGTTAGCTGTACCAATTATTGTTTGCAGGAACATTTGCTGATAGTATGTGAGCTTCTGAAGGCAAATCTGTATGAATTTCAAAAATTCAACAGAGAATCAGGGGGCGAGGTGTACTTCACAATGCCAAGACTGCAGGTATTACTGAACTATGATATCCACCCATGTTGACTAGTTTAAGTACCAGTAACCAGACATGAGACTTCAACTTTTTACATCAATTCTAACATCTCCCTCTGTTGTACATGCAGTCAATAGCTATTCAGTGTCTGGAGGCGTTGCAGTTTCTGCATGGTCTCGGTCTAATTCACTGTGATTTGAAGCCAGAAAACATATTGGTAAAGAGCTACAGCAGATGTGAAATAAAAGTCATTGACCTTGGGAGTAGCTGTTTTGAGACAGATCATCTATGCTCATATGTGCAATCACGATCTTACCGTGCCCCTGAGGTTATACTGGGCTTACCTTATGACAAAAAGATAGATATATGGTCACTTGGTTGTATATTAGCAGAACTCTGCACAGGAAATGTAAGTCATTAATACAGATTGAGTACTGTTGTTCTTACCAGTTACTATTGCACTTATTTTGGTTATGCATTGTTCTCATGACTCTAGGAGACAAAAACAAACAAATGGTGCAAGAGAGGAATATACTAAAAGAAAATAAATCTCTTGTTTTATACCTCTTCTTCCCTGCTCCTTTCTTCTTTTAATGTGTTTAGGATCATTTATTTAAAATTTATCGGTCACTGCTGGTAATCAGAGGAAATTGGGAACATATTGTTATTGTGATTTTTTTTATTGTTTGAAGGTATCTTGTTTTAGCTATTTTCTGTTATATGGAGTACAGGAACTGATGTATGCATCACCTGTGTTTTTCAGGTCCTTTTCCAAAATGATTCTCCTGCAACGTTACTTGCACGTGTGATGGGTATCATTGGCTCCATAGAACAAGCTATGCTTGCGCAGGGACGGGATACCTACAAATATTTCACAAAGAACCACATGTTGTATGAAAGAAATCAGGTTTGTGCTCTTCAATGTTCGTTCGGTAGATTTTCCCTATCATATCAGCAGTTCAGCCTATCCTTGCGATATTAACATTTAAGTTCACGTTTCATTGTACTTCAGGAAAGTAACAGACTTGAATATTTGATTCCAAAAAAGACATCCTTGCGGCACCGTTTGCCCATGGCTGATCAAGGGTTTATCGAGTTTGTTGCATACCTTTTAGAGGTAAACCCAAAGAAGCGCCCAAGTGCCTCAGAAGCGTTGAAACATCCATGGCTTTCTTTTCCTTACGAGCCAATATCTTCATGAGGCAAATTGCTATTGGATTGCGGGTGGCTTAACATTTGTCTCGACACCTGAGCACCATGAAATTTTGATAGATCAAGATGCAATATGTTGTACCACGACTGAGCCATGGCATCAACCGAAGTCCAAAAGGCAAATCCGGATTTGGTTTGATCATGTCTTGGTGCCACAATCAGAAGGTCCTATTCGCCATGTACTATCACAGCATGCCCTGTGTTGTGCTTGTAATATAACTTTGTTTTTTTGGTCTATTTCTAGCCCCAATGTAACAGGTCATTTTGGTTTAGGTACTTTGGAACGCATTTTTAGGAATAGGGCTGTCATGTTGTACATGGTGTGATCATTGTTGAACCCCGTGCCATGCTGTGCACGTGCACCTGTGTTACGGTTCTAACCCAAGTTCTGAACGTCTTTCGTTGCACTGCCAGGTGCTTAGGATTTTTTTGATGTACTAGTATCGACGAGGAATTCTCAAGTAAATGGTCGTCAGGTAAAGTCCGCTTCATTGAACATTCTTTTGATCTGCTTTGGCTGGCATGCCTAATTTTTTAGTTGGCGCGTGAATCCTGTCCAAAGTGTACCCCGGTCAGAAAATGCCTCATGCAACCATGTATCTGCCGCCTGCGAATGGATAATGCTTTTTGAAGTAACGACTTGTTTGCTCCGCCAGATCAATCCTCTGCAGCCGGCCTTGACTTTCCTTTTTGTTTTCTTCATTTTTTGATCTCCACTTGCTGTAGGTCAATTGCCATTAGTGCATCCAGTGTTCGTCACGCTTACGCAGATTAGATAACCTTGGATGGGCCGAAGCGCCTCTTAGGCCAGTCCCAACCCAGACACTACCATCAAGTTTCCATAGATGCCAAATCAGCAAGACATCACCCATGGACACGGTAACTCCCAACGCGTAATTTCTATAGGTGGACCCGTAATAAATTTTCTAATCTCTCTCCTCTTACTACCGTCCACTTCGTCTCTCCTCCCATCCCCATCCTCTCTATCCCTTTCTCCATCTTGGTGTGCGCACAGGACGGCAATGATTCCAGGCCGCCGGCAACGAGGAACTCCGGCGAGCATCAGCCGCGGTAGAGAGCAGCCCTCGCTCGCGCGCCGGTAGCCGTGGCAGCGAACGGCTCGCGCGCAGGCTAGCGGACGCCGTGGAGAGCGGCCCTCAAGCGCCCGCCGCCGGCCGCGGCAGCAAACGACGTGCGAGGGCTGGTACCTTCTGTGGAGAAGGCGGGTGCTAGTGCGGCGAGCTGGCAGGCAACGATATCGAGAGCTTGCTTCTGGACTTCTAGTGGCCGTAAGCTCGATCTGTGTGGTAATTAGCATGATTTGAGTATGTTTGTAAAGACATTGATTTACTTGATGTGCAATCCGCTCACCTTATTGCCGGAGATGGCACATGGCAGCCACGCTCGGCAGCACCAACGGCAACTTGCAGCGGAGCACAGATGCGCAAGGCCCTACATCAGTAATCACGGCGGCGAATCGACGAGTGCGATGGTTTCGACGTGGGAGGGGCATGGCGGGGGCCAGGTGCATGCCGGCGGCCGGCGGGGGTGACCAGGCGCGGGCAGCCTCGGCGGCCATGCCGGCGACCGCTGAGAGCCTGGGTAAGCATGGGGCCCGCAAGAACCGTGGGGAAGAAACGATGCTCCTGTCCATCGCGATTTCTGTGATGTCTTCGTTTGTTGGAAAGCGAGCCGACACCGTTTCTTGCATGCGACCCGGTGTCCACAGATTTCCTTCTCTCTCCTCTTTAATTCTCATGCCACATCAGACTTTTGCTTACTTGGCAGCCTCATTAATTCTATGGACATCAGCTGACTAGGAGGATTGGGGATGGCCTAAGGGCAGTCCCAACCCAAAACACTAGTACTGATGCCCATAACCTCCACATCATCAAGAAACTAGTACAAGACACTACCCTCCCAAAGCAGACACTGATGCTCTATGATTAAATTAAATGCTGCCCCTCTCTCATCTTATCTTGGATAGCGTGTAGAAACCATGTCTCATGCAAGACCCGGTTTCCTCCTCTTTCTTCATTAACTCACCTGCCACGTCATCTTTTGTCCTACATGGCACCTTATTTAATGCTATGGACATCATCCTAGTCATTGGGTTGGGATTGCCCTAAGGCTAGTCCCAGTGGGGGATTTCATTTTTATGTTTCCAAGAGTGCCACATAAGTAAGGAGACAATAAATTTACAGATGAAATGGTTCATACAATGCAAAGTTTCATTTTTATGTTTCCTAGGCGATGCATGCAAGACACAGACTTGTTGGAAACCGTGTATACAGAGTTTCATCTAGATGAAACCCATTTCATCTCTCTCCTCATTAACTCATTGCCACATCATCCAAAATGCTGAGTTGGCACCCTATTTAATGTGCATGAAACCTCATGAAACCTTACACTAGGACTGGCCTTATTGAACCTTTGATCTGTTGTTAGTATGTGTCAAACCCAAGTGCGTGCATCGTGACCTCGTGGGTGTATTGAGAGATCATGCATACATTTGCTTGGACAAGACACCTATTTGTGTACCTTTAACCACTATTTTCAACTGCAATATATTCTGACGAAATCACGAGACCACATATGGTTTTCATGAGAACCGGCGAGGTCTCATCTCCTTTGCCTGTGTTGGAAAACACCAGATGGTTCTTGCAACATGGCTATCCCCTCTTGGGACTGAAGGTGAACGTGTTGCCATACAATCCTGGTACCGTGGGTTACTCCTACTCGAAATGTTAATTTGATGGACGGTATCACTGTATCAGTATAGCTTAATGAGGTGGCTACTCTCTTTTGAGGAAATATAGTGATCAGTGTGCTTATGCGAACCACTGATACTTCAATCCATGCACGTTAGTCAGTATAGTTAGTTAATCTTGTAATGCTCTTATTTGTGAACTTGAGATGAATCTCGTGCTGCCACTTGGGCTTATTTAACCTTCTGCTGTTGCTATATGCCAGGCTGCCAGTGCTCCAGTGTGCAGCTCGTGGGCGCGTTGTTTTTGAATTTTTTTCTCAATATGTGACTATTCATTTTATTCAAAAAAATTAGTCCAAGTATATAAAAAATAAGTTATGTTTAAAATATCTTTGATGATAAAATAAGTCATAAATAAAATAAATGATACTTGTATAACACGAATATGAAAGTCAACTGTGAATAGTAATATAAAATGAAGGTAGTACTACTTATTATAGTGGA
>OAMR01000702.1:320728-348881 GCA_900205405.1 Echinochloa crus-galli
AAGTTCACTATGCAAAAAGAAGATTCACATCACATCAAAATATCGGCACATATATGGAGTACTAAATGTAGATGAAATCAAAAACTAATTGCACGGTTTTGTTGTACTCTGCGAGACGAACATTTTGAGTCTAATTAATCAATTTTTGGACAATTTTTCACAAATACAAACGAAATGCTACAGTGACGCAATGATTACGAAGTGACGTACTGCCCCAAATTTGACCCGCCAGATGACGAATGGCATCGTCGTCAGACAAAGATTCCCCGCATTCACTCCGCCCGGCTCCAGAACTGCAGCGGCAGCGGCAGCTCTGCGTGCCTGCCGCCGTGCAGCTGCAGCTGCAGGCACCCATCCCCATGCCGTTTAGTAGCTGTAGCGTTAGAATTGGGTGGGTGAATTTGGGAGTACGATGTCACTTCGTAATAATTACGTCACTGTAGCATTTTGTTTGTATTTGTGAAAAATTGTCCAAAAATTGATTAATTAGGCTCAAAATGTTCGTCTCGCAGAGCACAACAAAACTGTATAATTAGGTTTTGATTTCATCTACATTTAGTACTCCATGCATGTTATGACATTTTGATGTGATGTGGAATTTTTTTATAGTAAATTTGAAAGTGTAATTTGAATCTAAACATGGCCGAAATCGCTAGCTCGTCATACTCCGTATTTCTGTGTTCACTCACGTCCACGTCGGATTATCCGGCGGAAGCGAGCGACTTCGCCTTTCTGGAGAAGGCCATGTGATAAATTCGTTTAGACACACGCTTAACATGTGATTTTAACACATAATTAGCGGTAAATTTTGTCATTAACAGCTACTACCTCCATTTCAAATTACTATTCGTTTTGACTTTTTCGTTTAACATTTGACCATTCATCTTATTCAAAAAAATTTCACAAGTATCATTTATTTTGTAGGTGACTTGCTTTATTATCGTATATATTTTAAATATAACCTATTAGTTTGTATATTTAAATAAATTTTTTGAATAAGACGAATGGTCAAAGATCATGAAAAAATCAACAATGAATAGTAATTTGGAACGGAGGTAGTACTAACAATAAAAATAATAGGATGTTGTCCACCGAAAGCACCGGTACAAATATACAACCAAACTGTTTATTTAATCAATTAATGAATCGTTCGTTCGTTCATCAACCAAACGTGCAGGTTTAGGACAATCAACTGCCGTGCGGAGCCAGGTACCGCTAGCTCCGTGCTCCTAGACTCCTACTAGTACTGTTCGTTCAAACTCGCCGAGCGCGCCGTGCTGGACCAGTTCGGGAGCGCCGAGTCCAAACCTCCTAGTAGTTGAGCGTGCTACCCACGTACGGGCGCCTAACACGGCCTGACGCCTGTGTGCACGTGACTCTCCCACGGTAAGGCTCAATTAGCGCGCCGCTGCAGCGCGGTCTCCGTCGGCCGGCCCTGATGGAACGGGTCGCGCACACCACACACGAAAGGGGGTCTTGCTCTGCGAGTTTTTTTTTTCGCGCACACCCCCTTTCGTGTCTTGCTCTGCGAGTAAATGTTAGCTGTCGCCAGAGGTTGGGTCGCAGCCTGTCTGATATCAGCGCCGTGGAATTTCAGCTGCGCGTACCGGCTGCACGATGTGTATGGAAACAGGGACGGGATTGTTTGTTCGTGCAAAGCAATTAAAAGCAGCGGCCATCATGGTCGCTAACTACGGTACTGCGGTGTAATTAGGCATCTTTGAAAAGTTGGTCCATTTCGATTTGGACTGGACAGAGACGCCGTCATGGCTGGGTTACGATCGAAAGAAATGATTTTTAGTACCATCCATGTGCCAGCAAAGATATGAATAAGGTAAGGTGGACCGCACAATCACCTTATTGTATGCATCGCCCACACTGACTCACGATATTTTTTTTTGAAGGAACATGACTCACGATATATTTTTATTTAACCACTTATTAATCATACAGACAAACTGTTTACGAACGAGTAGCGGAGTAACTACATTGCTCGAAGTGCGGTAGGTTCCGTGGGGGCCATGGCTGACTGCCACCGCGAGACGTTCCAGACCGCATGGCACGGCCACGCCGCGGCTGCCGGAAGCCGTTCAGATCGCGCTCGCACGTGGCTGGCTACACGCCCGCCACCGCCACCAACAGCAACACAAACAAGCACGACCACGCGGTCATTATCCGCAGCGTCACCGAGATCTCCGGAGGAGCAGGTTTACCGCGATCCCACGACCACAACCCCTGGATCGCCAACTCGCGGTTCGCCTCGCTCCCTCCTCGGCACCGTGTTTTGTCCCGGACCGGCAGTCCGGCACCAGCCAGGGGCACACGATCCACCGTCCCCGCTTGCGGCTTGCTCGTGGGGGACCCCCCGGCCAGCATATGCGGCGACGCTCCCGAAATTTCCAGACGCCACTATTCCCGTCGGTCCCCTTTTTCCCACGCCACCACCGGCCGCGAGCGAGAATCTAGATGACGACGAGCCCCGTGCGACGCTACCGATGCCCGGTGGAGATAACAAAAGAGATAAGCGACGGCGACCCGTCTCCCGCTCAGACTCGCTGACACCAAGGCCCCACCCGCATGGCGGTCTCCTTTCGCGCCCCCCCGGCCGCTGTGGAGGCGCCACGCGGCCTGCTGCAGCTTTGGCCCCGTCCACACGTTCGGGTGGCGGAGACTGGCGCGTGGGGCCTGGACGGGTTCCCGCCATGTGGGCCCGCGCGCGGCCACGGCCCCAGCCCGGGGCGAGACGGATCCGGTCCGTTCGATTCGGATGCGGGCGCGCTCTCCTTCTCCCTCGCTCGCTCTGCCTTGCCGCCTCCGCCTCCCCGGACGGAGCGGCGGCTATAAAGCTTCGCCTGCCGCTCCCACTCGCGAAGACCTACTCAACTTCCCCTTCCCTTATTCATCGGCGATAATCCGGCCGCGTTCGTTCGTGGACTCCTCTCCGCCGTTGCGTGCGCCTCCAGCATCTGGTTCGAGGATCGGCGGCGGGGCGGCTACTAAAGACGGCGGCGCGCGGCATAATTCGATAAAAGCTAGCGCTCCTTTTATTTTCTTTTTTCGGTGGCGGTGGAGGAGGATTGCGCTGGCCAGGAGAATCCATTTTTAGGGCGGTGCCGGCGCGATCGGTCCGGGATCGGGAGCTTTTTCTGGGGGCGTTAAGGTCACAGAAGAGCGGCGACGACCGACCGACCGACCCAACCCAACCCCACCAGGCCCCGCGACCCGCGTCGAGGAGGAAGAAGGGATAGGAGACGGCGACGGTGGTCGCGAGGATGGCCGGGAGCATGCAGGCGGCGGAGGCCGCGGGGCGGCTGAACGCGCTGCTCTCGCTGCTGGCGCTGCGCCGGCTCCTCGCCCTGCTCCAGCCGCTGGTGCTGCTCCTGCTCCTGCCCTTCCGGTGGCGCGCGCGCCCGGGGGCCGCGGCCGCGGACGCCGCGTCGGACGCCCCGGCCTCCGCGTCGGGGGCCAGCGGGAAGAAGGGGAAGGCGGCGGCGTCGGTGGTGCTGCGGGTGCCGGCCGGCTCGCCCATGGTCGCCGCGCGTAGGCAGGCATCGGCGCGGAGGGAGATCGCCATCCGCCGGGCGCGGGAGGGCGGCAGGGAGTACGAGCTCATCCCGACGTCCCGCGGCGAGACGCTCTTCACGCAGTGCTGGTGGCCGCAACCGCCCACCTCCACCATTAAACCGAGGTGAGAAGGACATCCTCCCTCCTCACGAAACAGAGGAACTTCTTAATCCAGGCATCCAGGGGCTAGCTGTGCCCACATGTGCTTGCAAATTTTGTTCCTTTTTTCTCCCTGGAAAGATATCCTCTGGTGTTATTGTTCTGATCATTCGTCCTTTGTTGTTGGCGATTTGTGGAGCAGGGCCCTAGTTGTTGTCATGCATGGGTTAAACGAGCACAGGTGAGAACGGTTCCTGTTTCTATCAGTTTCTTTCGAAATGATGCTTTGGCTATGCTGGTTGGTGCCGATGGCTGACCCTGACCTACCTTGGAACGGTGTGGCAGTGGGAGGTATGATCATTTAGCGAGGAGGTTGAATGAAATCGGCATCAAGGTGTACGGGATGGACTGGACTGGTGAGTAATTATTTTATTTTAGTTGTGACGGTTCACGCTTATATTATGGCGAACTACTTAGGTATGCGTGTTTTGATTTGATGCTATGTTACTATCACAGTTATACTCTTGGTTTTGATTGTGAACTTTACTAACTCATGTTGGAAACAATTTATTAACGTTGGCGATCAGAAATTTTATTCTAAAAGAAAAAAACATGAAGAACAAATGAATATAGATGTCAATTTTTCTCAAGTTCCTTTCTGAAAGAAGAATGCAATGGGTCAGTGTCAAATATGGTTGCCACAGATTCATGTGTCTCAGAACTAAGACAGTGAAAATATCTCACGAGGAATCATTTATATATAGGGTCAGAATTTTTTCTGCGCTAATACTTTTTTTTGGTTTGGATAAATATTTTTGAGGCCTACATAGCATTGTTTGAATTTGTAACTAATGTCAAAAAAAAGGAAGGGCAAAGGCACACTTTGTTTTCTAGTCTTAAATTCCAAAATTGAAATGCAAGAATCTGTCTATTTTAAGGCTAAACTAGATTTTGGATGTCTAGATATTTGCTGGCTTTATTTTGGCTGTTCATTTCTTGGTTGATAGCTGATACTTCTGAACAAGGTCGGGCTCCATCTTAATCTGAATCAAATCTTATCATATCATGTCAAGAAAATGGCAACCTTGATATAAACTTATGATTTCTAAAACTCTTGATGGATCCTTAATCGCCGGCAAAGTGGGCTTTGTCTTTGAGACGAATATGGTAATAACAGGCTTGTAGCTGGGAGCTAGCTATGATGCTGCATCAGTTTCATGGTTCCCATTCTTATGTCTTCCCGTTTGTAATAACTAAACTGGTTTGATGCTGCATCAGTGATCTGGAACCGTATATCAGGAGCATCAGTTCAGTGCTTTCCCATTTGGTATTGTGACTAAAAGCTTTAATAATTCATAATCGCTGACTTGGAGGCTGACTCTGTTTTAGGGATACACAGATTCGATGGTCCACTGCATCATTTAACAATTCTGAAAGAAATAATGGCCTATGAACAATTGTTTTTCCTTCTTCAGTTTAGCTTCTCCCTTGTTGAATTAGACAAACCACATGCTAGGTTCAACTTTGCTCATAGTGTTTTTTTTTCTTATAACCATGTAAAATTTTAGCTATGTCAGGCTGTAGAAGCAATGATTGAGATTCTAGATCTATATAGAAAACAGAGACCAACTGGTAATAGTAACACAAGAAACCGTTCGTTGGGCTTCTATGAATTGAATTTCAGTGGTTACTAAAATTCAGTGTGGCACATAGATTCATTAATCTTTTCTAACCTGTAGACTATGCTGTGTTACAGGCCATGGTGGAAGTGATGGACTTCATGGATACGTGCAGTCTCTTGACCATGCCGTCAGCGACTTGGTATGAGCTTTTGAACATACTTTCTGTCATCTTGAGACTTAATGGTGTAAATTCTTATTCAAACGCTTTTGTTTCAATGTAGAAAATGTACCTCAAGAAAGTCTTAGCTGAGAACCCTGGTCTTCCATGCTTCTGCTTTGGCCATTCAACTGGGGGAGGCATCATTCTGAAGGTAACAACATCAGTTGCACGTATGTACTGTATCAGTGTGATGCTTGCGCACTTGTGCTGCCTAAATCTAAATGTTATTTTGATTCTTGACAGGCCGTACTTGATCCAGAGGTAGAGACTCTTATTAGCGGTATTGTCCTGACATCACCAGCTGTTCGTGTACAGCCTACTCACCCAGTCGTAAAGGTATGACTCCATCTTTCTTAAACAATATCCCATATCCGATCATTTGTGTACTACTGTGTCTCGACAGAGAACAATATTTCCTACTGCATGTCACCAATTCTTTCGCTCCTTCTCATAAATATTTTCTGTTGCCTACTTGCAGGTTATGGCGCCAGTTCTTGCCCTCATCGCGCCGAGGTACCAGTTCACGGCGTCCCACAGGAACGGCCCGCCGGTGTCGCGCGACCCGGAGGCCCTGCGCGCCAAGTACACGGACCCGCTCGTGTTCACGGGCGCCATCCGCGTCCGCACGGGCTACGAGATCCTCCGCCTGACGTCGTTCCTGCAGCAGCACCTGCACCGGACCACCACCCCCATCCTGGTTCTGCACGGCGCCGACGACATGGTGACCGACCCCGACGGCTCGCGTGCCCTGCACGAGCAGTCCTCGTCCGCCGACAAGTCCCTCAAGCTCTACGACGGCCTGCTCCACGACCTCCTGATCGAGCCCGAGAAGGACAAGGTGATGGACGACATCGTGGAGTGGCTGAGCCCCAGGGTCTGACGCCGCCGGCCGGCAGCGTTGACTGGCCTAGTGGCCGTAGGACGCAGCTCGATCGGTCGCCAGCCGCAGAGCGCGGAGGACCAGCAGGCGGGCCGCCGCCTCGCCTCCGGACGGGTGATGACGCGGCGTACGTGATCAGCGGCTGCGGAGCAGGGAGAGCAGGAGACAGTGAGGTCTCCCGCGCCCTGCCGCGGTGTGACGATTCCAGAGCAGGACAGGAGTACCGACTACCGAGTACCTACGGCGATGGATGGCTTTACTCACGCCTCCCGGTGTTTTGTATCCCGATATTTTTGTCAGGGATACGTATGGATTTGTAAAAAAAAAATGTTCGTCTCGCCCTGTGTGGCCGCACGAGTGGTGTCCGATACTATAATTTAGACGCCTATTTCCCCCAAAGGTGATGCATTAATGCAATTCCAAATCAGAGTTGCATTGCAACATGCTCGATTTCCTCATGTGGCTGCTCTGTTCCTGTCACCTCTGCTATTTGTGCTGCCTCCAACGTTGTTCCGGAGTGGTGGCGCTGGTGGTGTGCAACAGCAACCAGCAACTCCAGTGGCTGTTCGCTCTTTGCTGGTTTGCGTCTCGTTACGATCTTTTTGCTAAGTTGACGGAGAACCGCAGGTGTCTGACCTTGCCAGCGCGGGCATTGCCGGTGTAGGAGATCGTGCAACTGTACCGGCGTCTCACAATTTTCGTGGTCTCGGCTCTTCCAACTCTTGCCGAATCGTGATCGCACATGGAAATTACTTGCCCTCGATAATTCGATTTTCCGTATCAGTTCAGTACGTTTACCTCCAATTTCTTATGCCCTGGGATGTTCAGAGGTCGCAGTCGGCGACGGCGAGAGCTCGGAGTCCTTGACTTTACGCAATGAATGACCGGGCAGGTTGCTCTGAACGAAGACAGCTGCGACAATTGACGCGGAGACTGGTGCCGTCCGATCTGTCAGCGGACGGCCAGGATGGCTCCTGGTCAGCACGCGATACCAACCAGTGAACTCGACGCCGCAATCCGGCGGGCCGGTTGACACTTTGTCCTCTCTAGAAGGCTCCAAGTCATCGCTTTCCATCATTGCCATGCACATCGCCTCAAATTACATGTTTTACCATCCAACATTATTGGCTGCTCAATGCACCCCCATGCTGCTCGCTTGCTTGTGAAAAGAAGAAATGACCAAGCCAGGTCAGCTCGACGGATTTCATTATTGGATATGAAACTCACCTCGGTGTTTTTTTAGGAGTAGACTCCCAGGAAGCTCTCTTTCTTTATGAAATCTCAGCTATAGACTGCAATTGACGGGTTGCGCGTCATCATTTAATTATCAACATATCAATGAAAATGAGAGACAATACACATGAAAAATCTCTATCTAGTGATCAATCTTCTTCCAACAAAATCTCAAGTATAGCCTGGTATTGCCACATTATCGTTCTGTGTTCCATTCGATAAGTGAAAATGACAGTGTGCAGAACATATGAAAATTCTCTAGCGTTACCTAAGGGTAAAAAAAAACAACGCGATGTTGAGGTTGTGTTGGTGTATGCACATAATTATTGGCACCATTCGCATCGCATATGTCCATAAATCAATATAATACATTTTATTGCGAGAAATAAATATAATACGTTGATTATGTAGAATCATTTACAATACTTCTATCATGGAGGTGTCATTTTGGGTGCCATTGACTTGTTGTGGTCAATAAAATGCAACTCAGACTATGGATTTTTTTTTATGGCAATGTGTTCAACAGAGAAGCAAAATTGGAATAGTATGAAATGAATGCCACAAGATATTCAAATTGTTTTAATGTGCACTCAAACCAAGTTACACTTTCAACTAGTAAGGAGTATTACATGAATTGTTCCTAGCAGTACCAGATCACTATGCAATCAATGGTCCCATTTGAGAAAAGATCACTACTGTATGATCTAGCTCTCTATGTATGGAGAAATAAACAAAAGTACTGCTGTTTGCTATCAAATTGTTTTCTTGTACTACTATGAGGAAGGAGATATCTCTTTGAACCGTGGAGTATTACATGTTGCCATGGCTACCGGATCACTAGGAAATCAATGGCCCCCTTTGAGAAAAGATGCGATGATTGTATGATCTATTTCTATGCACAAACATATTAATTGATATGGATTGCTGCGTGTCGTAGATTTCTTTTCTTCTAGTATTTGCCATGAGCAGTACCAGATTACTATGCAATCAATGTCCACATTTGAGAAAAGGATACGCATCTCTGTGCGAGAGAAATAACGGATTTGGTCGCCTACCATTAATTTGTTTTCTTCTCTACTACGATAGATATATATTACTTTGAACCGAGAAATATTTCATAAGTTGTCTCTAGTGCTACCGGATTACCATGCAATCAATATCTCCATTTGAGAAAAGATATGAAAGATCTTATGATATATCTTTATGTGTGAAAAATAAATTATTGCCGCTTCCTCTGATATTGTGATAGAGAGATATCGCTTTGAACTGAGAAGAATTAGATAATTTGTGACTAGTATGAAACACTACGCAATTAATGTCCCCTTTAAGAAAAGATACAAATATATCATACACGGGATAAATAAAGTATTGCCGTGTGCTATCTATTTGTTTTTTTATACTACTATGATAAAGAGATATCATTTTTTCTCAAAAGATATGATGGGTGTATGGTCCACCTCTATGTATGAGAAATAAAAGGATTGCCATGAGCCATTAATTTATTTTCTTCTGCCTGATAAAAAGATATCCTTTTCACACACATGCCTTACTTCGTCTTATAATTTAAATACAAATAATAAAAAAATAATAATCATAAAAATAAAATAAAATGACAACACCCATTTCAATTTGAATACATGATAATTGGTCTAAGAATAAGAAAATCCGGAAACAATATTGAACACTGGGTTATACCAAGAAGGGTATTACGGTAACTCAATTTTTTCAGTTTCCTCTGTACATCCGCTTCTATAAAAGGATAAGCTCCTTGAGCAAGCAAAAGCCCACAGAACGAGGGAGGCGACTTCATACTGCTCGCCTCGCCGTCTTTCCCCAATCTCTCGACCTTCCCCGCCGCCGGCGATCGTCGGGCCCCGCGCAGCGGCAGGGAGCCCCACGCCATGGCCTTTCAGGGGAAGAAGCTCATCAACAACCCTGATGGTAACAGCCTGCTCCTCCATTTCTCCATTTCTCGCTAAATTTCGGTCAGTTTTTTCTTCGATTGCTAGGGTTTAATCGCGCCCGATGGTTCCGGCGGGGCTTCGGTTTGCTTTGCTTTTGCAGATGTGGTGACGGAGTTCATCGAGGGGCTGGTGGAAACTTACCCGGGCCTGCAGTACCTGGACGGCTTCCCTCAGGTGATATTTCGCATTAGGGAGCAATTTGGAGTTGTTTCAGGAAGCATTTAGTGACGAAGCTCCCCTGAAACCTGTGCAGATTAAGGTCGTTCTTCGTGCTGATGTTGAGCGTGGCACCTATGATAAGGTTGCTGTCATCTCAGGTAATTTTCCAAAGTTCGAACTCTGCATTTGTTCTAATTTCAATGGCCATATGATGGTTAGTTCCCATGTTATGTTCAAATACGAAATATGTGAAATGCTATGGAATTTCCCTGTTGATATGATGCAATCCCTTGGAAATCTTTTTTTTTATAGCGCCTGTTGGTAGATGGTAGTTCTCATTACATTATTACAGCATTAGTAGGGGTGCTTCCATATCATTGTTACCTTTTTTTTAAAAAATAGGATTGGCCAGATCTAGTCTGATTTTGCTCAATTTGAGTCACGCTTTATTCAAATTTACATATATTAAGCTAGATGCTAGAATGGTAGTTGGGCTAGTTGCCTGGGGTTATCTAAGCTAGGATGTTCTTTGTTCATTAGAAGTATAATATTGGACTATGCTTTGGAGGGAGGAGGAATATAGGACAGTGCATCACATGGATCCTTTGCATTCCACAGCACTGTCAAAGATTCATAGAAAAATGTGCTGGTTGCCATATATCTATGCTTATAATCTCTTATATACTTGTTTTGCTTCCTTGTTTGAACCTAATTACATGTTTCTTTGACCATTTTTAACTGATCAGTTCTCATTGCAAGCACAAGCACAAGTGTCAAATAGGAGCTTCTGCATGAAAAAAAATCTTCATTGTTAACATTCATCACAGACAATTTCTTGGATGTTTCCATTTGTTCATGTCATGTTCAACTACTTATTGTAGCACTGTTTTGTTCATAGGTGGTGGAAGTGGCCATGAGCCTGCCCATGCTGGATTTGTTGGGCCAGGGATGTTGACCGCTGCTGTTTCTGGAGAAGTTTTCGCTTCTCCCCCTGTCGATTCAATTTTAGCTGTATGTTTGTTTTGCAACATTGTGTCTAACTTCTTCAGTTGCTTAAATAATCCTAACTGATATTCAATTACATCTTCTAATTCTCATTGTAGGCTATTCGAGCTGTAACGGGTCCCATGGGGTGCCTTCTAATAGTAAAGGTAGTCTCACTGTGATATCAACTTTACAAAGTCAAATCATGATGTAAGAGGGATCTTTTGGTGCTTTTAGTGCATCTGAAGGATCGTGCGTTCTGAATATCTGATGCTTTGGGACCGTGTGTTGTCTGCTTATTACCGCATTAACATTTTACTAACACTTCCTCCACCAATTATCCTGTGTTTGCGTGTAAACCAGTATTAATGGATAGAGAAGAAGGAAAAAAAAGATTTGCTTCTCTGAATTTACTTGGGACAAATCAACTCTCCTATACTTTAGTTCAATAAGAAGGCTGTAGTACATCTGTATTTATTTTGAATGGGCCATACTTCTGGCTGTTTTTGATAGCTACTTATGCTTGAAGTAGTGATACTGGTGTTTCGCCCCCAATATTTTAATCTGTAGTGTTCCTTTTTGTTCAACTTTATATGTGTTAACTGCGAAGCATTGACCTACTCTCATCTTACTAAGTTGCATTTTTTTTATACCTTCAATTGCCAAACATTTGCAGAACTACACTGGTGATAGACTGAATTTTGGATTAGCTGCTGAGCAGGCAAAATCTGAAGGCTATAAGATGGAGGTTGATAAACACACATCTTACTATGTTCATATAACAGATCACATTCGTTTGAATAATTACTTAACATTTATCCTCCACTTGTAGATGGTTATTGTTGGAGATGATTGTGCCCTTCCCCCACCTAGAGGGATAGCTGGCAGGAGAGGTTTAGCTGGAACAATTCTTGTGCATAAGGTATTTTCTTGTTGCTATTGTACTTTATATCCTATATTCTTCTCTTAGGCATCATCTCAGTTACTGACATGTTACATTCCTTTCTCTTTCCATTCAACTGATCTGCTTTTTCATGCAACTGACATTTTCCCTCTAATTTGATTAACCTTGCACTATGCTTGTCTAAAATAGCGGGGAGTGCCTTTTGCAGAAAAACTGATGTGGTATTTACATGAGCAAATACTAAATACTAGCTAATAGTGATCTTCTCAACTAGCATTGGAGATTTAGTGCATGTTCATGAAACATATGTTTCTAATATATTTTGTTTGATCCACAGGTTGCTGGGGCTGCAGCAGATGCTGGTTTATCTCTTGCAGATGTTGCTGCTGAAGCAAAACATGCATCTGAGGTTGTTGGTACAATGGGAGTTGCACTTTCTGTTTGCACATTGCCTGGGCAAGTACCATCTGATCGTTTGGGTCCACAGCAAATGGAGCTTGGCCTTGGAATCGTAAGTTTAAACCACATCTATGTTAGATAAACAGTCAGCATACTTGGATATATGTGGTTGTAAGCTTTTGTGCATTTATGTTTGTTTTCTACATATCTGAGATGTGTAAATACGTAATAAGAAACATATATATGTGTATCCAGCATGGAGAATCTGGTGTTGCTGTTGTTGAGCTCCAGCCAATTGATGTAGTGGTAGAACATGTTCTCAAGCAGATACTGTCACAGGTAATTTTTTATTTGCATTTTTTGTTTTCTACATATGTTTGTTTTCTATTTGTCTTTGCTGAACAATTTTCTAATCATATTTCTCTGTTTAATTTCAATATTTTCTGTTATTTGTGAAGTCCGACACTGAACTGTGTTTATAGTTTGGTTAGTTATTTTCTGAAGGTGAAAATATAGCTTGTCTAGGCTTCGATGTTCTCCTTTTTTTTGTTTTAGAGAGACCTCTTTCCCTTTCTTTTTCTTTAACAAAAAATAGGAAATTTCTGTATATTAAGAAAAAAGCATAGCCTGGATTACTGGAGAGGCAAGGATGACATGGGGGTGGGAGATGAATTACAGGGAATGGGGGCTAATCCTCTCCTTCCATGGTTTACCTTGAGTGTAACATTACATACCTGTCTCAGTAATCGCAGTATGTAAAAGGGGAGCTTTCTACTGCTAGCTTGAGATGCTTTTGTTTATTCATTTGGTAGCTTTGCATCCTTGCAGGAAACTCAATATCTTCCTATCACAAGGGGGAGCAATGCTGTTCTCCTAATCAATGGGTAATACAAATCTGAACCTTTCCTGTGACCATATGAATTGAATAATATTTGCGGAATCAGTAGCACTAACACAAATTGACATTCGGTTAATTGTATCTTGTATACGTTTTCCCTATTTCTATGTTTGACATCTTTCATGATGACATTTAGGTGCCCATTTTCAATCTTGGTTAGTTGGTTTGGCCATCTTATTGCCTGTCATTTTTATAAGTTACTGTGAAAATTGTTTCTGCAAACTTATCCTAGATTTCATGAAGTCTTGCAAAAATTTAGCATTCATGGGAGAAAGAAAAAGGAATTGAAAAATAATGAGTATATTTCTGTGGGAGATTTCTGCTTCCTTCCCTGTTGGCCATGCGCCAAAGCGGCCTGGTTACAAGGTTGCATACCCATATCATTTGTACCCAGGTCCTCCTGTCTGTAGCTCTTCATTCTGTGACTTGGATAGGATAGAGAGTAGGAATAGATGGAAAGGTTCACTGTATACATTGAAATGTGTTCTCCAAATTTAATTTGACCCGCCTTCTACATCAATTCAACTTGTGCTTATCACAAAAGTTTTTATCTTTCTGATAATTCTTTTCTACCAACTTTCCCCTTTTCCTACTAAAGATAAATCCACATTTTTTTATCTTGATTGCTTTGAAAACGGTACATTACTTTGTCACCGTATCTATTTCCTTTCTGTCCACTGTTTACACTGAACTGAGTTGCAGTCTGTTACCTTGTTGTTTAACCCAATATCTGATACACAGATTAGGAGCCACCCCTATCATGGAACTTATGATTGCAGCGAGAAAAGCAGTTCCTGAGTTGCAATTGGCGTATGGCATTGCTGTTGACAGGGTCTACACTGGCACGCTTATGACATCACTTGATATGGCTGGTCAGTTTTTGCGTGATCTCCCTGAATAATGACATGGATGAGCTTTATCATCTCTAACTTCAGTTAACATGATTTAACCAAACCTCATAAAACATTCATTGGTACTTCCTGACGCATGGTCACAAATGAAACCGCCATATATATCGTGCATTATCATCCTCTATACAAGTAGTTGACGCATGATCAGTAGTTGCATTATCTATCTAATCACAATTCATACCTCAGCATTTGTTGTCGGCTCACTCTCTAACTAACCCAGTAGTATTGTTTCACTCTGTTTACATTTGCAGGATTATCTATTACCATTATGAAGTCTGATGAAAACATTTTGAAGAGACTTGATGCTCCCACTAAAGCTCCGGCTTGGCCTGTTGGTTCTGAAGGTAATAATCTTGGTGGCATAATCAACTAATATATTGGATTTCACAAATTAGAATCCCAGACATTTTGCATTTTAGCTAGTATTCTCTAGCAATGCTTTGGAAGCTTGAATCTAGTGCTCTAAAAGGTGCTAGGTGTTAGGTGAGTGGCGCCCCTAGTGTCTAATTGGTGCTAGGCGGGTGGTTGGTTTGGTTCCTAGTGGCTAATTGGATGATCAGGTGTTAGGTACCTCCCACCTAGACGAAGGCTCAGTTGGTGAGATGGTCATGCTTTAGAACAGTGCTATATTCAGTTTATCTTTGGTGTATAAGTTGGAACTATATTGTCGTTCTCCTTCTATTATTTTCCCCTGACCTTCTACCATCACCTATTTGCATGCGTTTTTTTTGTTCTACCACTTACAAACTTAAAGACTGCCTACAAACTATTTTGTATGGACATTGATTACCACTTACATACTAAAATACTGCTTGGAAAGTAATTGAAGGCTGTAAAACAAGATTAGGTTGTTGAGGTAAATGGGAATTCAGTGAGACACTGGACTGCTACCAAAATTTTCGACTCATATTTTCAGCACAGGGGAAAATTTGCATATGTGCTCAGAAAACATTTTGACCTCTGTCAGAACCTTTCGATTTTGAATCATTTTTTCTAACCTTAATGTTGATCACTTGACTGTAGGGAACCGCCCACCAGCAAAGTTTCCTGTTCCTGTACCACCATCACCTTCAATGAAGGATGACGAGGTAAAATAAAATCCCTATTTTGATTTTCTCTTACTATTTGTTCTCGGATCATCTGTTCACCTGTGATCTAATGTGGAACTATGCAAGAAGAGCAAGTAGCTGTCTGCTGATTTTGTAGGACTTACTGATGCCTATTTTCTATTTCCAGTTTCTGTATGGTATTGCTTCACAAAACTTTAGTCAAAACTATTCCGGTGATTTTTTTAATCAAACTGGCACATGCATGACTAAGTTCCGTCTTGCTGTCCCTCGGTTATGATGATTTTGTTATCGTTCTGTAGATTCTTGCTCAACCTCAGGAGCTGAGCAAGCAAGGGTGTATCCTGGAGGCTGCTATTGAAGCAAGTGCTACAGAAATTATCAATCTCAAGGATAACCTAAACGAATGGGACAGTAAAGTGGGCGATGGTGACTGTGGAACCACAGTGAGTCAGTTGTTTAAGAGCTCAATGCTTATTTGACTATGGCTGTTTAAGATCGAATATGACACTGCTGTTTTTTCAGATGTATAGAGGAGCAACAGCTATTCTTGAAGATATGAAAAAGCGGTAAGTTAAAAGCATTTCAAATTATTGGTGAGAACTTTTTAATTTTATTACGATGATTAAGCTGCTGATAAGTGATAAATTATTAAATGTGAACTCCCACATGATGATTTTACTTAGTACATTTTTAATTCTAACTTCGGTAACTGTCCAGTGAAAGTGATACATGATGATGAGATGGTAGTATTAGACTTTGCCGACCAGTGTCTTTTTATGTGCCTTTTTCTAGAGTGTCTCATTAGTAGTATTAGACTTTGTCGGGCTAGCTAGTTTTATGATATAATTCTAGTTTTTTTCTGTTATGTAAAATTTGACCAAGCCTTAGTGCACTTTTCTCTATCCCAGTTACCCTATGAATGATGCAGCTGGAACAATAAATGAACTCGGGGCGACAATCCGAAGGGTGATGGGTGGAACAAGTGGAATCTTGTAAGATATTTGTGCTTTCTTTGCCCATAGTTTCCTTATTGAATCTATGATTCCTATGAGATAAACTTACACCTAATGTGCTCCAGGTATGATATACTCTTCAAGGCTGCATATGCAAGCTTAAAGCAGAGCACAACTGTTACTGCAAATGAATGTAGGAAATGTGCTTGATCTTTCTGACCATATACCATGAATTTTACACATAACAAATAAACCTTGCTGCTTTTCTACAGGGGCTGGTGCTTTAGAAGCCTCCGTTGCTGCTGTTAGCAAATATGGTGGCGCCAGCTCAGGATACCGAACAATGTTGGATGCCCTAATTCCTGCTTCTACTGTTCTGAATCAGGTTGCTTCTTGATTCTACTTCGTCTTTCTGCAATTGTCCATGTTTTTCTGATAACACTACAATGCTGAGCAGAGACTCAAGGCTGGGGAGGATCCTGTGACTGCCTTCATTGCTTCTTCTGAAGCAGCATCAGCAGGTGCTGAATCCACTAAACAGATGCAAGCAAAGGTACATATATATTCGCACTCGCTCTACTCCACATCCTTTACGCTTAAGCTCTGCGTAACCCTTACTGTGGCAAGATTATTAAACACGAATTATTCTACTATTTCCTTCAATAATTCTCATATTTATATAAGAATTTGGATTGCACTTGCAGGCTGGACGTTCATCATACATTGCTCCGGACCTCCTGGCTTCAATCCCTGATCCAGGAGCAATGGCTGCAGCCGCATGGTACCGAGCTGCTGCCCTTGCAGTGAAGAACAAGCTGCACGGTTCAAAGAGCTAGTAGCATATGCTGCGCTTCATTGATAGACCCAAAATACTATACTGACAGGAAAAATCTCCGGGGCATTTTCTCACCCCCTTAGATTTGGTTTCCGCTTGTGCTTTGCATGGGCCGAGAAAGAGACTTCCATATTGTTTCACCCTTCTCACATCTTACAAGGAGAGATGCTCAAAGAGTCTGTAGACGGTACAAGTTAAATGGAAGCTATGCTTTTTCACTGCCGTGATATATCTTTGCTTGCTTTTAGCGGTGGTAATGATCGTTGTTTATTTTGCCTGAATTTCGTTTCAGTTGTGCGCATTTTGGTAGCACTATTGTGTATTGTGCATAACAGCTTGAACGATCGTTGGTCTGTACTACAGTAACTCGTAACGACTTCGTTGTGCATGAATGTTGCCTGAAATGGACGAGCGACGATGCGGTGGTCTCTCTACATCCAGTACGTGGAGATCGGCAGATCGCAAAGGGCTACTATCATCTGGGTGAAGACTGCACGGTTGTCTGGATAAGAATTCTGCTAGTGGTAGGCCACGCTCCCGGGTCTCGACTATCGACACCATTGGTATTACCGATAAGGACGAGGATATGCCGCGACCGTCGCGCAATAGAGTAGAGCGCGATCCCGTCCGACATTCCACGGTTACCCCTCCCCGCTTCCGTGATTTGCCCCGTGACAAGATCTCCTAGGCCCCTCCATTCTTCGATCTTCCATCTCCTTCTCTTGATAGTGCCTCATCCTCTTCTTTAGATTGTATCTTCATCCTCTAGCTGTATCTACCTCCGCTCTTACAGATTGTACCTCCCTTCTCTCTTCTCTCGCTGCAAGTACTCCTCCCCTATTAATTTCACACTGCAGATCCTCCTCTCCCTTTCAATTTTTAACTACGGATCCTCCTCTGTCAATTCTATGTTGTAGATTCTCCTCCCTTGTTAAATCTATACTGCAGATTCTCCATACCTATCAATTTCTTTCTCGAAAATTAGTTTTCCTATGACCACATGAATCCCTCTACTCCGCAAATCTGTGGTAGGCCAATCTCCTCGATATACACAAGATCAAAAGAGAGCAGAGCAAAATCCTTTCTTCAGTGTTCAAGTGTGAGATGTGCATGATTTTTACGTAGATGGCAAAATGTGTGCTATATGTGTGACAACTTGAGTCTTATTAATTTATTCCCTCCTAATAATTTATGTTTAAACCAGATGCAACCTATATGTTGTCGATGTGTCAACTTGGGATTGTATATACCAAAATTTATTTGAATTGTGGAAAAACTAACCTAGATAGCAACCTATGTGCTAGCAATATATCAATTTGATTTTGTTTGTCAATTCGTGAAAATATTTTTTTTCTACAACCGTATGTCAGAAAATCTATTTTTATATCAAACGATGACTAACCTAGTAATTCCTTGAAGTTTCTATGAGTGCGTCAAGTGATAATTAATTGATATGGCAACCGTGTTCTAGCATTGTACCGGCTTGTATCAACCTATATATATGGTCTACTTTGTGTCGACCTGTGTATGCTGACTTCTCAATTAATTTGTTGCAGCTGATAAATATATGTTGTTTGATGGATGTATTGACTTGTCATATGGCTGCGCAATCTTACGCGGATCTCTCTTCTTAGTGTCAAAATCCTGCTGGAATTGATTTCTTCTATCAGAAAGGCATATCACGCCAGAAACACATGGGTTTGAACCTAGATATGCACATTGTGCATAGATAGCAACATGTGTGCTTTGTAGGTCAAACTAGATGCAACCTATGTGCTGTCATCATGTCAACTTGTAATAAATTTGTACGTAAAAAAAATATCGTGTCAGCTTGTAAGTTTGTATCGTGTCAGCATTACATGTAGATTGATAGTCAGAATACACAGGTTGCTACTAAGAATATATGTAAATTGATAGTGATAATACATGTAGCTTCATAGTAAAAATACAGATGTTGATACTCAGAATATATGTCATTGATAGTCACAATATACGTAGGTTGATAGTTGAAAAAAAAGTTGATTGGGTACTTAGAATATATGTAGATTGATAGTCGTAATATATGAATAGAATGTAGATTGATAGTCATAATATATGTAGGTTGATAGTTGTCACACCCGGCCCAGTTTGTATGTCCCAGTAGTGGCCCATGAGTGCGGGATGCACGTGTTTAGTGCCACATTGCTAGTTTAGCAAGGGTGGAGGCAACTTATAAGCCTTTGTCTTCCAGCCATAGCACCTTCGGGTTAACCCTTTTACACGAAGCGATGACGAAAGTGTAAGCAGGGTGATATGTGTACGCGTGCACGCCCCTCGGAAGGGCTGTGCGGGGCGGCTCGTGGAAGGCAGGGTGTTACAAATGGTATCAAAGCCGACCCTCGCGGTTGCGCGTACGGGTCAGTGTGCGGGCATAGGACGCATGGCGCATGTGGCCGTGTGAGGCGACTTTGGAGGGCAGGGTGTTACAATAGTCAAAATATACAGGTTGATTCTCAGAATACATGTAGATTTATAGTCATAAATGTATAGTTTGATAATAATCAAGTTGATTGGTAAAAAAGTTGGTTGTACAGAATACTCACCATATTATAATTAATATTTAAGGAGTTAAAATGCATATAGCCTTTTTAAATGTACAAAGAACTAATTTTATATAGTGAATACCACAACCCAGCGTTAGTCTCTTCATCACTGTACATTAGCCCCACCTAGCCCCACATGAAGTCCAACACATATAAATGAGCCAGCCCATATACGGTCACACGGGGGATAACCAGGCCATTACCAACGTGGGTTCAAAATATAAGTCCGTTGAACTAGCTAACGTTGCACAGTTCCACGCAAAATAGCACGACGGGGCCGTCACATACATTAAATAGGCCAAACAGGCCAGGACGCGCTTGCCTAGGCCAAACAGGCCAGGCCGCGCTCGCGTACAAGTCGCGCACTCCGCATGGAGCTCAACCCGTTGCGCCGTAGACTTAACGTACCGGTAACTACTACGGACTTGCTTCGTGTGCCTCAAAGGGCCAAAGGCCCAAGTATAAAAAATAATACAGAATTCGCTCTTAGGACAGTCTTAATGGGAGTTTTATGAATAATAAATATTTTTGACTGAAGTCGGAAGGTGAAGTCCCTATCTTTTTATATTTTTTATTCCAAACCTAATTATTCGCTCTCACGGGAAGTTGAATTTAGGTTTGCTAGGTGTTACTCACGTTCTCTAACCACTAGGCTGGAGGCCCTTTCACTTCATGAACAATAAATTGACTGTTATGTCAGTATTTTTATGATGTGTTAATGAAGAGAGAGGTGAAATGAGTTTCATGGTGATTAAACTCCATGTATACAGTTACCTAAACAGCTTGTGTCTTGCATGTGACCTAGGAAACAACAATTGATGAAACTATACATTGAGAGGGAGGTGTTTCATTCTAGTTTCAAATACTTATGATGTGTCACTCTAGATAATTGTGTCCATAAAACTTCTATTGAGACTGACCTTAGAATACCTAGAAACTTCAAAAAAAACCAGACCTAATTATTTTGTGGTCAGCCTCGTAGTGATTCAAACCAGCAAGCAGGTCCAAACATCGTCACCAATAGACCCGGTCTGTTCGTTTGACTGGTGGAAAAAAAAATGCTGCTAGTGACCGGTGGCTGGTACTGATTTTAGCTGAAAGAAAAATACTACTGACCGGTGGCTGATAAGCGAACAGCGAACCTCCATCCCCTGGTGATTCAAACCAGCAAGCAGGTCCAAACATCGTCAGCGATCAGCATGCGGGGGATAGGGGCAGTTTCGTAATATCCGGCAGCACGTCCAAAGTACTACTCCATCGCCATCGCGAGGACGGAGACGAGACAAAGCACTACTCCACGTCTCCACTCTCCACTAGGGGAGCACCAGAAAGCATCTGTGCACTGCGACGACTCCCCAGTTACCCCACCGCGTCTTTGCTTCCGCGACGTCCTCGGCGAGACCCACGGCGACGCGCCTGCGCTTCCAGGCACCCATGGCGGCGCGGGGGAAGAAGCTCATCAACGATCCCAACGGTCTGCAGCTTCCTCTCGCTCTCGCGTCGTGGAGTAATTCTCGGGCTGTTTCGACGGTCCCCGCGAAATTCCGGGGAACGGAACTGATGGATTTTTGGGGCGTAGATGTGGTGACGCAGTTCATCGAAGGCTTGGCGGAGACGTACCCCGGGCTGCAGTACCTGGACGGGTTCCCCGAGGTGAGGCGACGCGATTGAATTCCAAACGGCGGCCGCCGCATGCGGCCGGCCCCTATATTTTTGTGGTTTCGACGGTTAATTTTGCTCTCGGGTGTGCAGATCAAGGTGGTTCTCCGCTCCGATGTCGCGGTCGGGACGTACGACAAGGTTGCTGTCATATGCGGTAGTAATCACGCTCACTTTGGAACTTGCGTCAGTTTCAATTTTTGACGATGATCAGACTAGGCCCAATGTTGGATTTGGGAGTGTGAATTTGGGAGTACGATGTCACTTCGTAATCATTGCGTCACTGTAGCATTTCGTTTGTATGTGCGAAAAATTGTCCAAAAATTGATTAATTAGGCTTAAAATGTTCGTCTCGCAGAGTACAACAAAACTGTGCAATTAGTTTTTGATTTCATCTACAATTAGTACTCCATACATGTTATGACATTTTGATGTGATGGGGAATCTTCTTTTTGTATAGTGAATTTGGGAGTTCTTTTTTGGAACTAAACAAGACCTAGGGCCTTGTTTAGATGTTGAAATTGGTATGTGAATTTGGGAGTACGATGTCACTTCGTAATCATTGTGCCACTGTAGCATTTCGTTTCTATGTGCGAAAAATTGTCCAAAAATTGATTAATTAGGCTCAAAATGTTCGTCTCGCAGAGTACAACAAAACTGTGCAATTAGTTTTTAATTTCATCTACATTTGGTACTCCACACATGTTATGACATTTTGATGTGACGGGGAATCTTCTTTTTTCATAGTAAATTTGGGAGTTTCTTTTTGAAACTAAACAAGGACTAGGATTCAGTGATAATCGAGTATCGAGTAATGTTTGATTTTCTCATGAACTCGACTGATATTTTTTTTTACATTTGGAGTTGATAATTTCAAGCAGTAACTGGCTAGTTACCGACCCTGTTTGGGAACTATTATAATCCGCTTATCTATGAAAATAAGAGAGAATATCACAAAACCACTTGCTTATTCTTGCTTCTGTGGTAAGCCGCTTCAGAGATTTGTACTACAAGAAGCAAAAAGTGATAAGCGAGAAAATCTTCGCTTACCTAATAATCTAAGCGTGGCCGAGAGAAGCTTTCCAAACTGGGCCATATTGATCATGTACTATTACTGGCGGATATTTGATTTGTTTTTCATGTGCCTGTTTATACTTTTGTAGTTTTGAGTTGAGTTTTGGTTAGTCCCGGCCCGCATGCATGATAAACTTTCTGTGCCTAAAATATCAAACTAGATGTGCTGTCTGCCAAGCAATATTAAAGTCTTTTTTTTCTAGAGTTGCTGGATGCACGGTATGGAACAGTGCAATCTTCAGAGTATAGTATGATATTCACTAGGAAAGCATAAACTTCTTAATAAGTGAAGAATCTTCTCAGAGAGCTAAAGGGTGATCTTGATGGATGGAATGACATTACATGCTCTAGCATGCTATTTTTGTTTCTTTAATTCATTTCATGAGTTAAAACAGTGGTTTTATAGTTGTCTAGACAGATTTATTTTCTCCATTTTCAGTAAAATATCGAAAAGTTTAATGACAATTGACAACTCTCCATTTTTCTGCGGGCTAAACATATTAATCGGATGGTTTGACAATTTGTCATTTGTACACAGGAGGTGGAAGTGGTCACGAGCCAGCTCATGGTGGATTTGTTGGTGAAGGAATGCTGACCGCTGCTGTTTCTGGAGATGTTTTTACTTCTCCACCTGTTAACTCTATTTTGGCTGTATGCTCCTCCTCAAAATGCTTCTAAAGAACTGATGTCACTGGATCTCAAAACTTTCATGCTGTGTTCTACTACTACAGGCTATTCGAGCCGTAACAGGTCCTAAGGGCTGTCTTCTAGTAGTAACGGTACTTGCCTTTACAGCCACTTTCATGTATTACAAATTTATGTTAAATGGTGAATTGGTGACGGGGAACTTTAACTGGAACACCGATAGGGCAATATGATTTTATACATCTGGGAACTTTTTGCTGGCGGCATGCTAGAGCTTCTGCTTGGTACATGTTCAATTGAGTATATAAACACCCTTCTTAAATACAGAATTACACAGGCGACCGGCTTAACTTCGGCCTAGCAGCTGAGGAAGCAAAATCTGAAGGCTACAAAGTGGAGGTTGCACATGTTCTATTTCTTCTAAGTATCAATTTAGATAAAAATGGTGAATGTTTTTCATGTCTATGTACTACATCAGATGGTTATTGTTGGAGATGATTGTGCTCTCCCACCAACTCAAGGAATAGTTGGCAGGAGAGGCCTTGCAGGAACAATTCTTGTGAATAAGGTAATACTTCCCTATTTTAGTTGTATGGCAGTTTCTCAATGCTGAACTGTTAATTGTGGTTCCATTATTTCCATTTCTGTTCTATCTTGCTTTCTCCGATTTACCTGCAAATAATAGAAATGAAGGTTAATGGTGCTACATAGACTAAGTTGTTCTGAAAAATAAATTTCTATCTCAGACCCTAATAATCTTCCATTTCATTGGGATGATATATATACATTCTAAATTAGGATGCACTACAAATTTATAGATCTGTAGGATCTTCCTTTTCCTGTGGGTCTTTTATGTGCAGTTGATTATTTTCTGAGTGCAGAATGGAGTGGCCCTCCCTGCTTACTTTTGCATCGAGATGATTTCGTTGAGATACCTATCTTTTCTGTTTGCTGCATATTCTTTCAATAGAAAAACTATTGATTCCTTGCAAGCTTCACTACATTCACTAAGATTAATATCAGGATGTCTGATTCACAGGTAGCTGGAGCTGCTGCTAATGCTGGTTTGCCCCTTGAAGAGGTAGCTGAACAAGCAAGGCATGCATCCGAGTTAGTTGATACAATGGGTGTGGCACTGTCAGTGTGTACGCTGCCTGGTCAGGAGAGCTCAGATCGTTTAGGTCCAGAACAAATAGAGCTTGGTCTTGGAATTGTGAGTTTACTCTATCAGCTCATAAATTCCATGAAGGGATTCAGGGTTTAGAGCTGTTCCTATACACTTGAGATATATACTGTGATAAGATTTTGCACTTTATTTATACTTAAAAGTATACAAAAGGCCTATTATTGACTATGCAACATTTGCATTAACTTTTGACTTTCTAATTGTATATTACTTTTGTGTTTCTAGCATGGAGAGGCTGGTGCTGCTGTCACCGAACTTCAGCCTGTTGATGTAGTGGTGACTCGTGTTCTTAAGCAGATCTTGTCACCGGTATCCTAGCTCTTTTGACACTTGACTGTCTTCATGATTCTGCAAACTTTGAAGTATCTTTCATTGTTTAAATTTCAGAAAGTAGGAATGAGCATAGAAGAAAGGCTAATTTTAAAATGAATTGTCATTTCAAAGCAAATCATTGGTATATCGTTCGTTATTCACTTATGTGTTTATGTATCACAAGCTATATACTTCATCGAAATTCACTTAAAAATATATACACTTAAAAAGGAATTGTACTGACGTTGATAACTAGTGAATTCCCAATCCAGACCTTGGAAGGAACTTCTCTTATTTTTGTTCTGCTATTCATCTCACCTCACCTATGTGATTTAGTCAAGATGATTATCCTATTTCTTTTCTCTTTCAATCCAGTCAAACCTGTTTCTCCAATTACCATGATGTTCTGTTGCTTAATACCTGCCACCTGGTCTCATTCGACGCACCTAGTTACAAAAAATGTTTCTGGAACTTGGCCAATTTGACATGCTAACCTAAACTGATGACCTAATACTTCTTTTATTAGCATTTAGTACTGGTGTGCTCACAATAACTTTAAAAAAACAATGGTAAACATTTCATATTATCAGTTTTAATCTTTTAAAAGTTCAGTTCAACTAGTTTTTAGGACTGTTCAAATGAGTTGTTAAGAATGTACTGCTGCTCACTCTGACAGGAAACTCAATGTGTTCCTATTACAAGAGGCGACAGGGTCATTCTCCTGATTAATGGGTACATCGTTATTAAATGCTGTTTTATTGCATCTCCTTAGTAAAATTGTCATCTTAGTGTATTAGGTCATTAAATACATACTTTTCTTCAATCCTGAAGCAATAATTTTTAAGTACTATGCAAATAATAGAATATGATTAAATCATTCAACTAAAACATTCTGCCAGAAGGACATGTTTGATTTGATCAAAACTGTGTCTTGGGCATGACTTTTGGGGAGTGATGGGGAATGAGATTGGTGCTGCATTGCTGCGTGCATGGTTGTAGTATTTTGGTATGATCGAACTCGACATCAGAAATATGCAACTACAGTATAGTATATGCATATAGCATAGTTTGGCCTTTGCCTCATCTATTCTAGAGTTGGCAGCCCTTGACTTTCCGGTAGTAGATACTGTCATGCAATGTGCAGATAAAGCTATATATACACTTCTGTGTCTTTAGCAAACTTTAATTTGCAGATGAAACACCGTGCCAAAAACAGAAGATCTTCCATGAAAAGGACTTGAAAATAAATCTATACTTCTACTTTCACTACAATCGGTTCCATGCATACATCACACTAATTTTGAAATGATGTGTATCTATCGTAATATGAAGTTTAGCAGCGTTACCTATTTGGCTATTCTTTCCTCAAATGAGAGTCTGAGTTTGTTTGATTGTTTCACATGAATTGTACCATCTCTTTCAACTCTTTTAAGTATTCCCTTTCCCTTGAATTAAAAGTTTAAGTAAATCATGCAATATTCATCTATGATACCGTTCTAATTTACAGGTTAGGTGCTACTCCTATCATGGAGTTAATGATTGCCACTAGAAAGGCTGTGCGTGAGTTGCAACTGGAATATGGAATTGCTACTGACAGAGTTTACACAGGAACTTTTATGACTTCACTTGACATGCAAGGTAGCATATAATATTTTTAATATGATAGAAGTATGAAAAAAATAACCATTTTACTTGAGGACTAGGATAAAATGGAATGGCTTTAAACTTCTTTTGATGGGATTCTCAGTATCCATCATGTTATGTAGGATTATCAATATCCATCATGAAGTCAGACACAACAATTTTGCTGCGCCTAGATGCCTCTACTAAAGCTCCTTGTTGGCCGGTCCTGCCGGTGAGAGAACTTACTCGGGAAAGCGGTCGATCACAGCGCTGACCCCTACCTGGCGCGCCACTGTCGGTGCTGAGATTGGCCGACCAACCTCAACGCCTAACAGAATGCGCTGTGTCCCGTCCCTCACCGGTTGATGCAAGAGCTAGCACAATGACACAAGGGGCTCCTTGTTGGCCGGTTGGAACCAATGGTAATAAGTTTGTTTTAGACACTGACTTGATTTATCATGATAACTATGCCTTCCATTTCAGCTTTCAGTAGTGCATCATAATTGATAAGCATAATTGTTGCTCTTAGCCATGTCAAATAGGCAATCCATTTTCTTGATTTAACATGGCTAGGATATAAGGTAATTTGGATTGGTTGGATTTTTCATGCTCCTTCTGGATGACACACGAAATAAACATACTTAGCATGGCTACAATATAGGTAATCTGGATGGCTAGGAATTTACTTTGTTGGCTGAAAGGTATCTTCGAAGGTCTATTTAGCCATATATTTTTTTAACAAAAGAAAAAATATTCTTCTTATATTGGCCATATTTGCTTGTGAAGATGATCGTAGGGGTTAATATTGGTGAATGGTGACCTACTGAGACCATTCTCATGTTACATTAACCAAACAAGCATTGTTTCAAGCTTCACTCTTATATTTTTCCTGTACACACTCAAGAAAGTGAAGGCAATACTTACTCTGCAGGAGATCGGCAAAAACCTGCAAAAATTGCTATTCCAGCACCACCATCATGCGCAATGAAGAGTGATAAGGTAGGATTTCCATAGTGACTATACTAACTTTTTCATTGTCTCTTTTTCGAGGAAAAAAAACTGTCATTGCTTCCTGACTACTGCATTTCACTATTGCTGTGCTGAGTTTGCATGGATGATCTGCTCAAGTACTTAGTTATGGAATTGCCCGTTTTCATCATACTACATGATTTTATTGTCAACCGTTCTACTACATTCAGATAAACTAACAATACATTTGAACCCTCAAGCAACCAGTTGGCTCCAACCCTCTCCCATGTTCCTAGTTCCTTCTGTTTTTGGTAGTGCCGCCTAATTATATACCTATTGATAACACAAACTAAAACTATGGATGGGATTGGAGTAGTGCATCTAAACCAATGCAAATAAGATAATAGGAATATTATTTTTCTGATTAAAAACCATTTCGATGATACTATTACTGAAATTTTCAGGTCGAAAAGGTAGTTGAAGGTACATCAAAATTATATTGCAAATTTACAAAAGGGTGAAATTGTTGTGATAAAATAAACCCTATACAACATTTGTTTTTGGTTGATAGTTTCATACTTGTCTCATTTTCTGTTACCGGCAGATGCTTCAACAAAGTCGAGAGCTAACCAGAGAGGGCTGCATTTTAGAGGCTTCTATTGAAGCAGGTGCTAAAGAAATAATCAGAATGAAGGATAGTTTAAATGAATGGGACAGTAAAGTAGGTGATGGTGACTGTGGGACAACGGTGAGTCATACAAGCTAGGACTATTTTTCTGCTATCTTATAGTTATAATCCCATAGCATGTAACATATAACCTTTTTTAATCTTTTCAGATGTATAGGGGGGCAATTGCTATACTTGATGACATGAAAAAATGGTAATGTTTGGGAAAAACAGATATCAGTTTTACATGCCAACCACTTTCTTGGTATACCCATAAACCTGTATCATGGGCTTATGGCTTACACGCTGACTGGGCAAAATTTTGTTTTGAACACTTGAGATTAGACTAGAGACACCTGAGTAGCAACAACTATATTACCTATTATATCGTGTGTCTGTTGTTTTCCTGCAGTTATTTCGTTATGTAATGTGACCCTGCGTATCATCTAAGGATTTGTGTTTAATCTTAGTATCCCTCTTCTCAGCTACCCAATGAATGATGCGGTTGAAACAGTGAATGAGATTGGTGCTACAGTCAGACGGGTCATGGGAGGAACAACTGGGATCTTGTATCACCGTTCTCCTGCTGAAATTGGTTCCTTTTACAAATTAGAAAAATTGTAGCGTAACTAATTATGGTTCTATATAGGTATGACATACTCTGTAAAGCTGCCTATTCAAGTTTAAAGGGCATCAAAACAGTAGAAGCAAAGCATTGTAAGCAACTTTTCATATATATAC
>OAMR01000702.1:365018-405855 GCA_900205405.1 Echinochloa crus-galli
GGGGGGGGGGGTTAAGCAAAATGCAGGTAACAAAATAGTGAAAGCTAGATTAGCTGCATTGGACAAAAGGTAGCTCAGTTGAGAATTGGGATACTCAAATGCGTATTTAAAAAAAAAACTCAACCGACATGCAAGAGCGGAGCCATAAAATATACATAAGGGGACTAAATAGTGTACAAAAGAAGTCACGAAGGGGACTAAATTCATTTTTTCCCTTTGTCATAGTGTATTTAGAGTACGCTGTGAAATTTCGAACTTTGGGCGTCGTCAACCACCATCCTGCTGTCAGCAATTTTTTGAATTTTGGCCGTCATGAAACGCCGTCGCGTCCCTGCTGTCAGCACATTTCTCAGAAATGGATTTCTGATTTTCAGAAAACATGTTTCTTCACCTTAGATACTTGTCAACACGGCACGAGTGCGTGCTTGGCGAAAGTACCTCACCTCTTGTATCTGAATTCTTTGTACCGCTCTCCTGTAATCTCGTACTCGAATGCCAGGACATGACTTTGTAATGCACTCTCTCTTTCAAGCAATGAAAGCTTGGCCCTGTTTAGTTCCCTTCAAAAGCCAAACTTTCTCTCTCCAAACTTCACTATTCACCTATCACATCAAATCACATCAAATCTCTCTCTTCATGCATAGAATACTAAACGTGGGTAAATAAAAAACTAAGTACATGGTTTTGATGTACACGACGAGATGAATCTTTTAAGCCTAGTTAGGTCATGATAGGACAACGATTACCACAAACAAACGAAAAGTGCTACAGTGTGCTATAGTATGCGATGTGACATTTTCACCCAACTTCACTTTCTCTTTTGGAGAACTAAACACCGCCCTTGTAGATGAGGATCTTTCATCTGACATTATTCGGGAAAAAAAAAATCGATAGACGCGTTGTAGCTGTGCAGCTGTAGTAAGGTCACAGATTCTTGTATTTGTATAGGCGATTATCGGCTTCATGCAGCTATACTAATCGTTCTAATCTTTTTCTTAATAAAATACGTCGAATGCATGTTCTGAAAAAGGTTGGATTGTAAAAGCAACAATCACGATCAGCACATTTACATAAATGCCTTATGTTGCGTGGCACATGGAGGTTTTAGTGTTTCACTTGACAACCATTCATCAGATTCTGAGTAAGCTTAACAGCCGTCTCTGTTGTTAGCACACATTTCTCAGAAATGGATTTCTGATCTTCAGAAAACATGTTTCTTCACCTGGTACCTGTCAACACTACGGAAGTGCATGCTTGGCGGTATTACCTCACCTCTTCTATTCTATCTGAATTCTCTGTACCGCGCTCTCCCGGAATCTCTTACTCGTATACCTGGACATGACTTTGTAATGTACCGTCTCTTTCGATCAATGAAAGCTTGTAGGTGAGGATCTCCCCACTTGATCTTGTTCGAACTACCGATAGACGTGGTGTAGCTATAATAGGTTCGCAGATTCTTGTATCGGTGATTATCGGCTTCATGCAACTGTACTAATCGTTTTCTGATTTTTTTTTCTTAAAACTACGTGTAATATATGCACATTCTCGAAGAAATGGATTGTAAGAACAATCACGATCAGCACATTTACATAACGCCTTATGTTGCGTGGCACACGGAGGTTTCAGGCGTTTCACTTGACAATCATCAATCATCAGATTCTGATCAGTGAAGTTTCGAATTTTGGCTGTCACCCTAACATGCGTCTCTGCTGTCACTGTCAGCACATTTCTCAGAAATCGATTTCTCTGATTTTCAGCACATTTGTTTCCTAGCAGCACGACGCCAATCAGGACAAGGATGCTAAGAGTAAACTCTGTTTATTCTGTTTGTGCTAGCCGGCCCCATGCAAATATTGTTGCATGTAAACACACAGGTTTGGAACACATGGAAACTGTAACGAACCCCTTATTTGCCATGCCCAATAAGCTCATTAATTAGACACGATTATTCATTCATCATAAACCTGAACCCATGAGCATCCACCGGCCACAGGAACACACATCGATGTATACGAGAGACCAGACCATCACAAACTAGAGCACACTCAGGAGCAGTTGGATCCCGGCACGGCGGAGGCGTTCCGGCCGCAGTAGTTGAGCACGAGCGGCACGTCGAGCGGCAGGTTGACGGGGATGCCGAGCACGCTGAGCCTGATGGCGGCGCAGAGGCAGGCGGCGAGGTCGAGGTTGACGAGGTTGCCCAGCAGCGGGCAGCACTGCTGGCTCCGCGGCACGTTGATCTTGAGCTTGAGCAGGACCAGCACGTCGGCGCACACCTTCAGGTCCGCCAGCGCATTCGTCGGGCACGGGTTGCCCCGCTGCTGCCCCCGGACGACGGCGGCCGAGGAGAGCAGGGTCGCCGCGAGGAGGAGCGCCAGGGAAGCCGTGGATCTGGAAGCCATGTCGATCTTGCTGCTTAATTAGTTTTTAGATTTCTTGTTTGGAGTAGTAGTGCGCTTGGGATGGATGGTTTTTGGCTTCCTGGACAGGAGTGTGATGGTAGCGAGCAAATGTGAAGTATTTATAGGCAGGGCTGCGACGCATGGCACGACGAAGTGGGCGTGGTAGTGACACCAGATATTTTCCGTTTTGCCTTTTATCGGCGCATGTATCACGCGTGTGTACACGGAACGGGTAGTGACGGCTGCAAAACAATGATATCCGTTGAGCAAGTCACCGCATGATCATCGCTTCCTCTTTCTGCAAAAGGCGAGAGGTGACCGTCGTCCATAGACGCAATAAGTAACCACACGTCCATGTAGCATGCTGGCGAATGTTTAATCTGCCGATTGGGTGCATCATCATCATGAACAAAAAGCTTTACAACTCGACGAGCACTGCGTGAAAGGACCGGACCACGTCCCCACCATCCATTTCTCCTCGGTCGCAGGTGTGCGTGTACGCCGTACGCGGCCAGCCACACAGACGCAACGGATTTGCAGCGGTGTTCGTTCGGAAGCAACTAGCCGACATCGCGCACACGCACGGCGCACAGCACCAGCCGCGTAGTCGGCACCATTTCTGGCTCTCCGGGGTTCAAAAGAGGAATCGATTGCGACTCCAGCTTGATCGGTATGGCGTGAGGTATTGGTAGATTCCCATGGGAGTGATGGCCGGTTCATGGCAAGGTTTTGAGTGGATCGCACTATCGCAGGGTTCACGATGTGATCAACGTGTCAGTGGGTGATGTCGGCTAAAAATGAGTTGTCACGAGAAAGATCGGATACGGGCTGGAATTGGATGGCAAACGGGCTCAGAGAAGTACGTCCTCATCCGATGGCCTGCTACGGCCTGCTGGGTCGCAAGTTGACGACAGAGCACTGATCTGGGCCCCTTCTAAGACGTTGGGCTGTACCCCCACCCCACCAAGACCCAACCGCGCGCAACTAGGCCGCAAGCCCCCGCGTGAAACCAAGCCCATCGTAACAACTGGATTCTTCATCAACAACCCTGGGCCTGGGTCCAAAAAGTCCGAGAGGAAACCGCTGCCGGACCCACCTTGCACTGAAAGCCGCCGGCCCAGCCACTTTCGCTCGCAGGAAGCATGCAACTGCACTGCAAGTGAGGTCCAAGTGAGGTCCACTGCTTCAAAAAAAAAAAACTGCACTGCAAGTGAGGTCCACCAGAGATTTTGAAGAGCTTTACGAGGCCCTGCCCGGCCCCACCCACAGCCTCCTCTGCCTGCCTCCGCTTCTCTCTCTTCCCTTCCTCACGCCGTTCAGGCAGAGACCCTCCACTTGCGCTGCGCTTCGTTCCTTCTCGTCGACACCTCCTCAACAACCCACGCCGCACCGCTCCTACAAGCTCCGTTCCGAGGGAGAGAGAGAAGGGGAGGGAAGGCAAGCTCCACCGAGGAGAGATGGCGGAGCGCCTCACCCAGGAGCAGATCACCGAGCTCAAGGAGGTGTTCGCTCTCTACGACAGGAACGGGGACGGTACGTGCGTGCGTGCGTGCGTAGGGTTCGAGCGCCCCGGTTTTCCTAAAACCCTTGTGGGTTCAGGGCTTCAGGCGTTCAGCCTCGTGGGGGTTCCTTCTTCATGGGGCCATATATGTCATCCGCTTGTTGTTTGCTAGATCGCGGGAACTTTTTGTTCGGTTGCGTTGCTCAACCCGTGTGATGACAAAATTGAGGGCGGATGGGGTTTTCTCGAGGAAGGTCACGATAGAGAGAAATCGGACTGGTTATTTGGTTATGTTGCCGCTTGTTAGCTTTGTTTCGTGATGGCCTACCTGCATTCCTGCCAATTTGGTTGGGATGTAGCTGCTGATCTGTTGAGGTTGCTTGTTCTCAGCGGAAATCAAATGTCGTGCGCTGTGCTTGTTGTCAGAAATTCCAGAGGTATTTGTGCTGGTTGCTCTTCCCAGATCACTATCCTGCATTCTGCATTTGAGGTTGGTTGGTAGCGCTATGCGTTTTCATGCACGTGACTCTGATTAAATCCGATTTGTTTTCCTAATAAAACCCATGTGAATTAGTATAGCCTGCTGGAGGAATTTATTTGCTAGATCGTGGGAGTTTGCATGAAGCAATTTGGCTGGCCAGCGACCCTGGAGGGATTCTCATTGCATCATGATATCCGCTTCTAGCTACTTTTGCTAGATCGTGTGAATTTGCTGGTTAAGTTGGCGTTTCTAGATCCATTGAAAGTTGGGATTCATTGTAGATGGTTTAGGATCATCAGGATACAGAATGCAGGGTGGTTGTTTGGGTATGTTGGTCTATCTACATTTTTGCCTATTTGGCTAGAGATGAATCTTAGAACATGGAACTCTAAAATGAATAGCAGAACACATTATGACGTTAGCTGGCATTGCTTTTGTTCTTGCAAAAAAGTGGATGGCATGCACACACTGTTGGGAATATCAGAGGTATCCGTTTTGGGAAATCAATTCCAGAGGTATCCATGATGATTGCTCCATCACTTGAGGGGTATGGTGTAGTTTCAGTGTTCTTCCCTTCTGATGAACTGTGTGTTTGGCCTGAAGTTATTGTCCTTTAGCAGAATTAAAAAGAAATGTAGTGAAATCCGTACTGCACAGTGAGTTCTAGTTTCTCGGTTATAGTTGTGTGCTAGCCAGAATTTGTGGCGCCTTTGTTTGCTTTTCCGTAACAGATATTTCAGCACATTAGCTGAACTCGCACTCGAGAGGGTCTAATTCTGCTTTTGAAGTGTCATGAATACAGGCCTCATTACAAGCGAAGAACTGGGAACTGTGATGACGTCCTTGGGTAAAAACTTCACTGATTCTCAACTGCAAGCTATGATCAAGGAGGTCGATGCTGATGGGAATGGAGCCATTGACTTCCATGAATTCTTGAACTTGATGGCACACAAACTAAAAGTATGTACCTGATATTCTACTAAAGTGTAGTCCAATCCTTTGATGTACATATTTCCTAGCGTATTTAGACTCTGAAAAAAGTCATGAGATATTCCTCTCATGATTGATGCTCCATAGCTGCAATATAGTTTGAACAGTATACAGTGATTATAAATCTAAAATTTTAGTTACCCTGATCAGAAAACACTTGGTGCACATGGTCGGCACCCTGATTCATATAATTTACATACTATGCTCTTAAGGCAGTGGTTAAGGATCAGCTTTATATTCCTAGTCCCTAGACAGGGTTTAAAGTTCTTTTTTATAATGTCAAATATTACTGCTTGTTCTATCTAGCTATTGAGTATACTTCAGTCATGTGACAATGCAATGCACATTGGCATGTGAAATCCTTATTATGAAATTGAACATTTCGATTCAGTATTTGGCATGTGAAAAATCATAAAGTAATGATCCATTCAAGCTGCTTCAGTGTCATACACTGTTACTAAGTACATAATTGGTTTCAGACTTTCAGTGGAAATAATGGCATCTGATTTGATCTTGGATCCTCGTAACTGTAGCAGAAGCTTGAATTAAACATAAATATTCTGCAGTCTTAGCTACACAGGATACAATTTGTGTATGCTTTGTGCCTTTTTGGTGCTATAACACCTGATTTATGCTCTTGAAGGACAGGACCCAGATTCAGAGAAAGAACTGAGAGAAGCATTTGAGTTGATTGACAAGGATCGGGATGGCTATATCTCTGCAGCTGAGGTGAAACCCTCGATTGTGAATGTTTATTATCTGCTTGATCACTCTACCGTTTTTTCTCTAGAGAACATGAACATCTACATATGATTTCCAAACTAAACTTTTGGCATCATCTAACATTTCGTTTGTACCCTGGTGTTTGCAGCTTCGTCAGTTTATGGCCAACTTCGGGGAGGAAGTGACTGACCAGGAAGTGCAGGAGATGATACGGGAGGCAGAGGTGAGCGTGCCGGTCTTGTGATCTTTTTTTCCCCACCCGCTCTCGCTCTCGCCCGCGCCGGTGACCACCCCGGTCCCGGCGGCCACCGCATAGCGCCGGGGACCACTCCAGCCCCGGCGCCCACCCTCGTCCTTGCGTCCTCGCACGCTCTTGGCTGGTCCGCCCTCGCTGTTGCTCTCTCGGGGACCATCCCCATGGACCCAACCCACGCGGAGGGGGAGGATGACGGCAGATCTGCCGACAATGACTCCTCACCACCCTCCCCACAGCCGACTCTTCCCCCACTTGCTGCTGCCGCTGTTGCGGTGTCGCTCGTGAGATCCCACACATGTGGTGACGGATCTCAGGTGTATGTCCCACCAGTCGCCGGATCTGGTCCCTCCGCCAGATCTGTGTCGGTCGGGGACTCGTCCCTCAACCCGTACGCCGGGGCGTACGACCGGCTCATGGGTAGCCCGTCGGGGGACATGCCGGAGTGGCTGTGCTTCGACGACTCTGATTCCTCCGACGACGAGCACTCCCCTTCACCGCCGCCAGCTGATTCGCGCGGTAAGGGCAAGCAGGTCGTGGATCCGGCCCCTCCCCGCCGGGACATCGTGCCCCGCCGGGGCCCAACGGAGGGTTTCATGGCCGATGCCAGGCGGGCATCTGGTGCGGAGGCCCGTGCGGTCGCAAAGGTGGTGCGCGATGCCGCGGCGCGGGGTTTGCAGCGGGGCGGCTCGCGCCCGGCGTCCGTGGTCGTTCGCCCCGCAGGATCGCCTCGCCGCCGCAGTCCTGATGCTTGGGTTGAGGTGCGTCGGAGCAGTCGCGGTCGGCGGGAGCCCTCCTCGCATCGTTGCCCTCCGTCGCGCAAGGTTCCTGCTGACCTTGTCGGCCGCTGCTTCAACTGTCTGCAATCCGACCATGTTGCTGCGGCCTGTCGCAATCGTTCCCGCTGCCTTCGGTGCAAGCGTGAGGGGCACCAGGCGCGGCACTGTAGGAAGAGAGACCGGCGTGATGCTGGCCGGGGGCCGGCGGCGGGGGCTGTGCGACAGCGGTGGCCGTCCCCTGACTCTGACTTGACGGCCTCTGCGCGGTCGCGCTCTACTGCACCAGGGTCACCGCCGAAGAACTGTGGCCCCCCCTCGCCGGGCGGTTCTCCCCGGGTGCCCTTAGGCCCTCCCGGTGGGGGAGGTGGTGATGGCGGGAGATCACCACCACCTTCGCCTCCACGTCCCTTTGGGGATCCGTCGCGTCGACCGCCATATGAAATTTGTGTGGTGCCACGGTCTACTGAAATTGAGGATGCTGAACGCTGTCTGTCTTCGAGAGCCCTGGTCGCTATGATTGGGGGTTCTCGACCTGCCACAACGCCACTGCAGGTCAGCCGATTGCTGGAGGAATTTTATACACTGTTACCTGAGGATTTCACAGTGGCGCGCTTTCACCCCGAGGATTACCTGGTGGAGTTCAGAACAAGCACCTTGACTGATCGTGTGCTAAATATGGCGCTGCCAGCAGAAGCCCCGTTTCAGCTAACTTGGAGAAGATGGCGTCGTCAGTCCACAGGGAACCTCACCTCAATGAAATACAAGGTATTGATCGAGCTGAAAGGAATACCTGCCCATGCTAGGAATGTGGCAACGGCACAAATCATCTTGGGCCCGGCTTGCTGTGAATTGCTGGAGGCCCCGGTCTCCCTTGTTGGCCGTAACCAGGGAGTATTATATGTGTGTGCATGGTGCATACACCCAGACTTGGTCCCTGTTGAAAAGTTGATGCTGATACCTGAACCACCTGAAGTATATGTGGAATCTGGGCTGTACCTTCAACCACATGAGATCATTCAAACTAAGAAATATGGACTCTGGTATCTAGTCAAGGTTACAGTAGTTGAGGTCCAAGATTGGCACCGTTCATCTGACTCCTCCTCCTCAGATGATGATCTATCGCCTGACAACTATGGAAGTTCAGATGATGACTATCCGGGATTCAGACAAAGGAGCAGAGACAAGCCTTGGCCCAAGCGCACACGCTTTGTTGCTGATGGGGGGTCTGGGTCGGCTGGAGGACCGTCCCTGGGCCCTGGTTGGGGTCCTCCATTCAAGTCTGCCTCAAGGGCTGCCTCAAGGGTTGCGGTATCTGATTATACATGGACCCTAGACAAACCTCTACAATTCGGTAAGATCAAATCGAGGGCAGAAAAGGGCCGGGTGCATGTCATACCGAAGAGGCTGGAAATTGTAGACAGTGAGATCATCAGGCCTATGCGGCATGATCATAATGTAGCGCAGTCTGACCCTATGATCCTGGAGGCGTCTGCTCCTTGCAAGGAGATACCTGAATCCCCTCTACCTGCTGATTCTCCGGTTGTGACAGATGTTACAGAGTGGCTGTTTCTTGGGGAACAGAAGGTTGCCGATCGTGAATGGTGGGATCCGATGAGTTTGGAAGATAGCCCACCACCTGTGCAAGCTGATGCCGGGGAAGCTGTTGTCACTGATACACCAATTCCTGCTATTTTGCCGGCAGGACTGGAATCGCCCATTAGAAACAAGATTTCATCGTTTGTGAGGCGGGCCACCAGGCGTCACTCTCCTGCTGTTCTTCAGTCAACTCCTCCTCGTCGTCAACCCACGAGAAAATTCTCATCCCTCCCTCGTCGCAGTGCGCGCCTGGCTCTAAAGTCCAGATGTCGCGCGTCCAAGCCGGAGACGCAAGCACAGAATGTGATGATGAAGAAGATGGGGTTCACCAGGGGTGATGCACCACCTGATGTGGATGCCGTCACTCGCTTCAACGACACTTTTGATCAAGGAATGGAGGTGGATACTTATGTGGCTCTTGATGAGCTGTTGCCCGTCGGCGCGCTACCTGCAGGCGCGCTACAGGGGGAAATCGAACCGTGAACGGTTCTATCGCTCTGGTCGGTCGCCGGGTCGCTTACTATCTGACTATGATAGAACAACACTGTCTTGTGTGGAACGTGCGGGGCCTAAATACTAGGGCCCGACGTTTGGTCGTTCGCGATTTGGTCGCTCAACATCTTGTGTCGCTAGTCTCTTTACAAGAGACCAAACTCGACGTCTGTACTCCTGAACTAATCTCAGAAATGTGTGGAGGGGGTTTTGATTACTTTTGCTTGCCTGCTGTGCATACGCGAGGAGGGGTGCTTTTGGCCTGGCGATCTGATACCTGGGAAGTGACTAACCCGTCGTATCGCAGCTACTCCTTAACGGCTAAGATTAAGCTTCTTAATTCTGACTACGAATGGTGGCTAACATGCGTGTATGGTCCCCAAACTGGGCCTGAAAAGGAACATTTTCTTCAGGAGCTCCGTGAGGTCAAGGCGACCTGCTCGGGCTCGTGGATGGTATGTGGTGATTTTAACCTTATTCTCTCAGCGGCTGACAAGAATAACTCCAATCTTAATCGACGAATGATGGCTAAATTTCGCCGGCTGCTAGATGACACGGAACTGCAAGAGCTCCATTTGAATGGTAGGCTTTATACTTGGAGTAACGAGAGGTCATCACCTACCTTGGCACGTATCGATCGCTTTTTTGCAACAGAGGACTGGTTGCTGGATTTTCCAGATCACCATTTACGAGCTCTACAGTCTGAATGCTCTGATCACACCCCTCTTTTGCTTCAGACTGCCTCGGTGCTGCGTTCTTTCAAACGCTTTCGGTTCGAGAACATTTGGCCGAGATACGAAGGCTTCCTGGACACTGTCCAAGCTGCATGGACCTGTCCGATACAAGATGCCGATCCCTTCCGGGTGCTGGACTACAAGCTAAGAAACACTGCCAAAGCTCTCAAGAAGTGGAGTGCGACACATGTTGGGAGCGTGCGTCTACAGCTGGCCATAGCTCGTGAAATTGTGTTGCGCCTTGAGCGAGCGATGGATCACAGGCAGCTGCGGCCGCATGAACAGCAACTACGGCAGAAAGCGAAATTGAATTGCCTGGGCCTAGCGTCCATGATGCGTACGATCGCCCGTCAACGCTCTCGAATTACTTTTCTTGCGGAGGGGGATGCCAATACCAAGTTCTTTCATCTCCAAGCCTGCCATCGAAGTCGCAAGGGTCAGATCCTAAGCCTCCAGGTGGATGATGTGCAGCTGATACATGACGAAGAAATGGCAGCGGCAGTTTTAGAGCACTTTGATAGAATCTTGGGCACTCCTGGGGACAGCACGGTGACACTTGACTTCCAACACTTGGGCCTCCCGACGGTGGATCTCACTGGTCTGGATTTCTGTTTCTCTGAAGAAGAGGTACACCGCACCATCCTAGAGATGCCCTCTGATAGAGCACCAGGCCCAGACGGGTTCACTGGGCTGTTTTACAAGGTGGCCTGGCACATAATTAAGGACGACATCATTAGGGCCTTTCAGGCGCTCTGGGCCCTAGATGGCCGGAGTCTTTACCTGCTTAATCAGGCTTATATGATCTTGATCAAGAAGAAGGATGTACCTGCCTCCATTGGTGACTATCGCCCCATTAGCCTCATTCATAGCTTCTCAAAGCTGTTTACAAAGGTGCTAGCCAACAGGCTATCTGCCAAATTGCCTGATCTCGTTCGACCAAACCAGAGCGCCTTCGTAAAGGGGAGATTAATCCATGACAATTTCAAGGCAGTACAATTAACAGCACGTCTCCTGCATCAAAAAAAGATACCAAGCGCATTGCTCAAGGTGGACATTGCGAAGGCCTTTGACACAGTCAATTGGTCCTACCTCCTAACTGTTCTCCAACATATGGGCTTTTCCCGTCGGTGGATCAATTGGGTAAGCCTGTTGCTGTCCACCGCTAGCACGAAGGTCATTTTAAATGGCACGCCTGGCCATCGGATCTGCCATGCTAGGGGATTGAGACAAGGAGACCCGCTATCTCCTATGCTTTTTATGATTGCCATGGAGTCACTTAATGCGCTGATTAGAGCTGCAGGGACACAGGAGCTGCTCTCTTTCTTAGGAGACCAAAGGATTAAGGAGCGGGCATTTTTCTACGCTGATGATGTTGTGCTCTTTGTGAAACCATCGCAGCAGGATTTGGTTGTAACTGAGACCATCTTGGATATTTTTGCCGGGGCTTCAGGGCTACAGACGAACAAAAGCAAGTGTCTTATTTCCCCTATTCAATGTGGACTCGAGGATACAGTAACCATTTGCACACATAGTTTAGCAAAGCTGGAGCTCATGCCATGCAAATATCTGGGTATTCCATTGTCGGTACACAAGCTTAAAAAGGCAGATTTGCAGCCACTAATTGACAAGATATCCATGGGTCTTCCTCCATGGAAAGCAAAGTACCTAAGTCAAGCAGGGAGACTTGTTCTGACCAAGACTAAGACTGTCTCTTATACACATCTCATGCTGGTGATGAGCTAGGACCAATTGACTGTGTCAAAGGCCTTCGCAATGTCCACCTTGAGCAATGCGCTTGGTATCTTTTTTTGATGCAGGAGACGTGCTGTTAATTGTACTGCCTTGAAATTGTCATGGATTAATCTCCCCTTTACGAAGGCGCTCTGGTTTGGTCGAACGAGATCAGGCAATTTGGCAGATAGCCTGTTGGCTAGCACCTTTGTAAACAGCTTTGAGAAGCTATGAATGAGGCTAATGGGGCGATAGTCACCAATGGAGGCAGGTACATCCTTCTTCTTGATCAAGATCATATAAGCCTGATTAAGCAGGTAAAGACTCCGGCCATCTAGGGCCCAGAGCGCCTGAAAGGCCCTAATGATGTCGTCCTTAATTATGTGCCAGGCCACCTTGTAAAACAGCCCAGTGAACCCGTCTGGGCCTGGTGCTCTATCAGAGGGCATCTCTAGGATGGTGCGGTGTACCTCTTCTTCAGAGAAACAGAAATCCAGACCAGTGAGATCCACCGTCGGGAGGCCCAAGTGTTGGAAGTCAAGTGTCACCGTGCTGTCCCCAGGAGTGCCCAAGATTCTATCAAAGTGCTCTAAAACTGCCGCTGCCATTTCTTCGTCATGTATCAGCTGCACATCATCCACCTGGAGGCTTAGGATCTGACCCTTGCGACTTCGATGGCAGGCTTGGAGATGAAAGAACTTGGTATTGGCATCCCCCTCCGCAAGAAAAGTAATTCGAGAGCGTTGACGGGCGATCGTACGCATCATGGACGCTAGGCCCAGGCAATTCAATTTCGCTTTCTGCCGTAGTTGCTGTTCATGCGGCCGCAGCTGCCTGTGATCCATCGCTCGCTCAAGGCGCAACACAATTTCACGAGCTATGGCCAGCTGTAGACGCACGCTCCCAACATGTGTCGCACTCCACTTCTTGAGAGCTTTGGCAGTGTTTCTTAGCTTGTAGTCCAGCACCCGGAAGGGATCGGCATCTTGTATCGGACAGGTCCATGCAGCTTGGACAGTGTCCAGGAAGCCTTCGTATCTCGGCCAAATGTTCTCGAACCGAAAGCGTTTGAAAGAACGCAGCACCGAGGCAGTCTGAAGCAAAAGAGGGGTGTGATCAGAGCATTCAGACTGTAGAGCTCGTAAATGGTGATCTGGAAAATCCAGCAACCAGTCCTCTGTTGCAAAAAAGCGATCGATACGTGCCAAGGTAGGTGATGACCTCTCGTTACTCCAAGTATAAAGCCTACCATTCAAATGGAGCTCTTGCAGTTCCGTGTCATCTAGCAGCCGGCGAAATTTAGCCATCATTCGTCGATTAAGATTGGAGTTATTCTTGTCAGCCGCTGAGAGAATAAGGTTAAAATCACCACATACCATCCACGAGCCCGAGCAGGTCGCCTTGACCTCACGGAGCTCCTGAAGAAAATGTTCCTTTTCAGGCCCAGTTTGGGGACCATACACGCATGTTAGCCACCATTCGTAGTCAGAATTAAGAAGCTTAATCTTAGCCGTTAAGGAGTAGCTGCGATACGACGGGTTAGTCACTTCCCAGGTATCAGATCGCCAGGCCAAAAGCACCCCTCCTCGCGTATGCACAGCAGGCAAGCAAAAGTAATCAAAACCCCCTCCACACATTTCTGAGATTAGTTCAGGAGTACAGACGTCGAGTTTGGTCTCTTGTAAAGAGACTAGCGACACAAGATGTTGAGCGACCAAATCGCGAACGACCAAACGTCGGGCCCTAGTATTTAGGCCCCGCACGTTCCACACAAGACAGTGTTGTTCTATCATAGTCAGATAGTAAGCGACCCGGCGACCGACCAGAGCGATAGAACCGTTCACGGTTCGATTTCCCCCTGTAGCGCGCCTGCAGGTAGCGCGCCGACGGGCAACAGCTCATCAAGAGCCACATAAGTATCCACCTCCATTCCTTGATCAAAAGTATCGTTGAAGCGAGTGACGGCATCCGCATCAGGTGGTGCATCACCCCTGGTGAACCCCATCTTCTTCATCATCACATTCTGTGCTTGCGTCTCCGGCTTGGACGCGCGACATCTGGACTTTAGAGCCAGGCGCGCACTGCGACGAGGGAGGGATGAGAAATTTCTTCTGGGTTGACGAGAGGAGGAGTTGACTGAAGAACAGCAGGAGAGTGACGCCTGGTGGCCCGCCTCACAAACGATGAAATCTTGTTTCTAATGGGCGATTCCAGTCCTGCCGGCAAAATAGCAGGAATTGGTGTATCAGTGACAACAGCTTCCCCGGCATCAGCTTGCACAGGTGGTGGGCTATCTTCCAAACTCATCGGATCCCACCATTCACAATCGGCAACCTTCTGTTCCCCAAGAAACAGCCACTCTGTAACATCTGTCACAACCGGAGAAGCACGTTTATTTGTGACATGTAGGTACTAAAATATTGTCACTTTAGTGGGCCATGGTAAACAGACCGGCCATGCGAAGCACTTTTAAAAATACTTTATATTCGTTCTCTCATGTATAGAGAACTTCGTATTCTCAAAACTCAATAGTTGTTGCACGTGCGCACGCACGTATGTATATAGAGCTTTAGCTATTCTCAAATCTAGAGGTACATTATTTTTCGAGTTAGTTGGTCTTTATTTATATGGAGAAAAACTCTTCAATCTTTTGTCTATTAGCAATACGGGATAATCGTGTGCACGTGGGGAGTTAGGGGCCCACCTGGCCGGAGGTGGGTACGCGCGGGACGGTGGGTGAAAAAAGTTTTGCGGAGAATGAACTAAAAGCGCCTGGAACATACAATTTTTTCTAACGTTTCTAGTTTTTCCCTCCCACCAAAGCCCGACAGGTGGGTCCTCTGTGAGAGGGTATGGGTGGGTTTCTAGTGAAAAGTGTTTTCAATTCTCTAGGATCCTTTTAGTATAGATTAAGTCTTTTTCAAGCAGCTTGATTACTTTAGAATTCACACGGTAGACACTGGATCGAAATGTTCAAATTAATACTAAGGATTTCACATGGCAGTCTACATGATTTGATAAGTAGTTATTCAGGATTTTTGCAATCTTTTTCTTTGTGCCATACAAATAATTTTTCACTAACTTGGTGTATCATATTTTTTGTGTACTAATAAGTATATTTTCTCTCATATGGAATTATTTATGTTTAATGAAATAATCTTAATAGCAATTTATAGAAATAGTACTTGATGGCTGCATTAATGTTTGTGAAAATAATTCTTAAACTATTTCTTTTTTAACACATTTCTGATTTGTGCAGATACCCCGACATATGAAGCAAGAAAAAATATATTTAATTCGACATATACAATAAACAAAACTAAAGAGGGTTTTCACTATTAAATAATTACCTAGATTTCAATCCAACTCCCTCCGTTCTCTCCTCGCAAAAGAAAAACTAATCTCCTCAGTTCCTAGCCACCATTGGATGTTGATCTGACCGTGATAATCACTCATCACCTAATATATAATGACGGGATACCCTAGTCCCATCCATCCCCTCCCCTCCCCCCGCGGTGGCCGCCGTCTCTATCCCCACCCTCTTCGGCCGCCCCATCGACGTCTTGAAGGTAAGTTTTCTTCGCCACCACTTCTGATTTCTTTCATGAATTTGATTTCCTTCTAAATCTGATCTGCCGCCATTTGTTGCACCTTTCCCGATTGATTGAATTTTTGTTGTTTTTGGTTATTTTTGTTGAATCCACTTTTCTTACAAACCCTGATACCATCATACTCCAAATTGTCGGCACACAGTTTTTTTCTAGCAAATAGGGCAAATCGTACTCGCCAGCAATTATGCTTTTCTCCATGTAACCATATACTCGGCTAGGATCAGTGAGATCTATTCATTATTTTGATTCATGGCCCCTCAATCTCTTGATTTTGACCTAGAGGGGGTGAGGTGGAAGAAATGATATAGCCAAAGATGAAGTTGATGATGGTGATAATTGTGGAAGAATCTTTACAAGGATTAAGGTGAAAATCGATTTACACCTTTGGTTTTATTATGTTTATAGTCTCTGATTTAGATGAAAACACACACTTAGCCGGGTTAGTAATTATTTAATGAACATATGTAGTGTAATAAACACAGATCTAGGAAGTGGACACTTTACAAGATTTATTTTATTTAAAAAATGTTACATTTTTTTATGAAAAAGGTGAATTCGACATGCTAGGACATAGTATAAATTGAGAACAGATGTAGATTCATCGTAATGCTCACTGCAAAACCTCTACATCACTTTGTATATATCCTCTAATATATATCTTCCACTGTTTACCGGCTCGATTAGGTTTGGCCTGCATGTGTGGTGTGACGCGTCTGTAGCCAAGGATACCATCGGTTCATCGCCACATGGTATGCTCTTGAATGACACTTACTTAGAGGAAGAGCTGAGAGAAATATTCATGTTGTTTGACAAAGGGTCAGAATGGCTGTACTCTCCTGCAGGAGATGAGGTAAGTTCCCTGATTTTGCATACTCCTATCAATGTTATCACTCTGCTGCTGATTATCTTTTTTAGACGAGCATAAAGCATTAGGCAACAATTAAGATGTAGAAATGATTTTTTAGCAGAAGTCGGTAGGGTAGATGTCCAAACGTACACTTGGTAGTCAACCTAGGATGGATTAGGCATTAGAGCTAGCTCAGAATGGTGATGCGAGACTCAACCCAGTTACGGTCTCTGAACTCGATCAGTTACTTCACAAGGTCAGGGATTGCCGAGGCAACCGTCAGGGACTGAGGGACTTTGGACTTGCCCCACACCCTCGCCGTCACCGCCCAACATGGCACCATGCCCCTTCCCGCACACGTTGAGCCTTAAAAAAGGAAGAAGAGGTAGAGCCGTAGAGGCGAAGGTGCCCACTAGTAGTAGTCCTAGTATCAGGGGCAACCACACTATAGCATGTCTAAGCAGTTAGTCTGACAACAGCAAACATCTGTTAACTTTAGTTTTTGTGTGTCATCAAGTTCACGAATTCAGGAAATTCAGTGGTTCTGTTTCCATCAGCATCAACCACCTTGATCATAGCCTGCAGTTCAAATTCAGTAAGATTTTGACCCCAAGGACATCATCACATATCCCAGTTCTTCGCTGGTAATACAGTCTGATGTATACATAAAAGTGAAAAAAATAATCTCGTGTGAGTGCACTTTCCTGAAACATACAGAAGCCATATATTACCCAGGCTTGGTAGCACATAATCAACAATATGAAACATTTCCTCTAAGTTCTGAAAATGAAGACCAGTTTCAGTCAAACGGCAAAACACACCTCAAGGGAAGAGCGCTGAAACTACACCGTACCCTTCAAGTGACGGAAAGGACCATATATAGACAGATAAAAGACACTGAACGTAGTCTAACTCACACACATTGCAATGCATAGCAAAACCAATTATCAAAGGTGCAGATATCATGATCAGGGATAATCAAGCAGCACATATGCCTCTGAAATTTCCGACAGTAGCAACGGACTACTGCATTTTTCAGTCTCTAGCCATAACATCCAATTTTCCACAGAACAAGTAATCCCAGCAGCTAGTCCATCCTTTATCTCTAGCCAAACAGGCACAAATGCAGGTGGGCCACGTACTACTAGTCTACTAGTACTAGACAACTAAAACAAATGGAATGTAAGCAGATTCGCTTGCATGGCATTGCAGAGTTGAATCGTACATACCAATCAATCAACGTGCAAAGATAGGATACAGAGATGTGGCAACAAAATCTGCACAAACAGCTCTGATAATTTTTCGTCAGAACAACCAATCGCGTAGCCCTTTCAATTCTTCCAGAAGGGAGAAATGAGAAGCTAACGATACCCAAACAATCACCCTGAATCCTCTATCCCGATGTTCCTAAGAAAACCAGCAGACCTGAATCCTGGAATCTGATGGGTTCAGCAACACAACCGAGCGAAAATTCGCACGATCTAATAAGCAACAAACCTGCGGTGTCTCGATCGACCAAGAAACCCCTCCAATGCTGAACCCCGCAAGGCCTAGGTGTTTGAGAAAAGACTGCGCCTCTACACGTTCGTACTACCGTCTCCGTTCTTGTCGAATACGTAGTACGCCGAACGCCTCCTTGAACACGGCGATCTCTCTCCTCGGTGAAGTGCTCCCCCATGTGTTATCGGTGAAGCTTGCCTTGCAGTGCCAGACGCCCAGACGACACCTCCTTCCCACCTTTTCGTCCTCTTTCGATCGCTAGAGCTTCCTGCAGAGGCGAGTGGTGCGAGTTGGGAGTTGCTGAGAGCCTGAGATTTTTGGCGTCCACGAAGGTTTTATGGGCTTCTGAACGGGGTGAGGAGAGAGGATCAGGAGGGCAGGCAGGAGGAGGCTGTACGTGGGCCCGAGCTGGCTGGGTCTTGTTCATACCTTCGGTGGACCTGCACCTCATCTGCATATATGCACCTCTCGCTGGGGCAGCGGCGTCTCGCTGGCAGCTTGCCCACTGCTGAGTGGGGCCAGCGGACTCTTCATCGGTAAATGCAATTACAGTGTGTCAATTTTTCCCTCCTTTTTACTTCCCCCCAATGCAAGCCTTGGTAATCATCATGGACTGTTTGGAAGCTAAACATATTAGCACTGATTGTCAAGAACACCCAAACATTTTATTCAGATCGTGCTAGCACTGTTTTTCTAGAACACCAAACATTTTATCCAGGTTCAAAGAACCTAACAAACTACACATAGGCCAGTGCACACCTAGCAGTAATTTTCAAGAGCATTCAAACATTTTATCCTGAAAAATTATTTCTACATGTTTGTTTGCACTCAGTCCATGATACAGTATCAAGGTTTGCATTTCTTTCTGGAAAAAAAAGGAACAAAACTTCACGTGTATAGCGAAAGAAAAAGAAGAAAAATATTGGCACCGTTTCCCCCCGCGAGGGGAACGCACATGAGATCCAGGCCCACCAAGGATTTGAACAAGGCCCAGCCTTGCCGGGCCCACACCCTTGTTCTTCCTCTGCCTGCCTGCCTGCGCTCCCCCCCTCCTCACGCCGTCCGGACAAGCGCCCGCAAAACCTTCGTCGGCGCCTCCCAAGCCTCAGCAAGGCAGCAACGCGCTCCACTCGCGACTCGCCGGAAGCTTTTGCTCAACAGAGAGAGGAGGAGAAGAGAGGAAGGAGGCCTCCGGCGCTGCAGGGAAGAATCCATCGACGACAGATGGCGGAGCACTTCACCCAGAAGGAGATCATTGTGTTCAAGGAGGCGTTTGGCCTCTTCGACAAGAACGGGGACGGTACGTACATGTAGAGGCCGCGCCGTTTCTTCCAACCGCTTGCGGGTTCAGCATCGGAGGGTTTCCTTGGTTGTTGGAGATACCACGCCGTTCGTTGCTTGTTAGGTTGTGTGAATTTTGTCTCGGTAGCGCTGCTCAACCCGTGCGATGCCGATTCAGGGTGGGTGTTCTGAAAAGCATCGGGATAGCGAATTCAGTGTGATTGGTTTGGGTATGGGGTTAGGTTCTCTTTCCCTTGTGCGAGAATTCGAAGGACTGCGAGAGATTGGTTGTTCTCAGGAAAAATTGGAGGTGTTTGTGCAGATTGTTCTTGCAGATCTATCTGTCTGCACTGATTCGTACTGGCGTACTGCTCTGCGCTTGCATACGAGTCTGATATGATGATTATATTCGATTTGTTTTAGTTGTGTAGTAGTGGCCTACCTGCATTGATGCATATTTAGCTAGCAATTCAAAGAATGCAGAAACTGCTGAGATTGCTTGTTCCAGCGAAAATTGGATGTTATAGCTAGAGATTAAAAGGTTGCAGTAGCTGCGTTGCTACTGTTGGCAATTTCAGAGGTACATGTGCTGATTGATCTTCCCTGATCATGATGTCTGCGTCTTGATTAATTGGTTGGCTATGGATTGTCATGTGTGTGAGTCTGATTGCATTCCTATGTCTTTTAACTCTCTATGCGCATGGCCTTTCCATCACTGGAAGAGTACACTGGTGTTTCAGTGCACAATTTTTAGTGCTCTTCCTGGTGGTTACGGGGTTTTGCCAGCAACTCGTCTTCATTTTGCAGAATTAGGGGAAATGTCTCATGTTGTTGATTATGTGCAACCAAGCTTGGGTAATTATGGCTTGCTGATGTTTCAGGAAAGTGACCTCACTCGACATTTTTTTTTCTCTCACTTTCATGCATACAGGCTGTATTACCAGCGAAGAACTGGGAGCTGTGATGATGTCCTTGGGTCAAAACCTCACTGAATCTGAACTGCGGGATATGATCAAGGTGGTTGATGCTGATGGAAATGGAACCATTGAATTTCCTGAATTCTTGAATTTGATGGCACACAAACTAAAAGTATGTACTATGTTTTCCTTTTCTTCTATCCTAGGGTACTTGATGTCGTACTAACTCGTACTCCAAACTCTCGATGTACATATTTCTTAGCATAACTAGGTAAATGCCTGTGCGTTGCTACGGGTATGATACATGAAGCAAAGATAAATAGACTACACAAAAAATTAAATTTTGACGGCAGTAGAATTTTGACGGCAGTAGAATCGCACAAAAGTCCATAAAAGTTAGTACTTTTATTTGTTGTAAAGATATGGATTGAGCTATAAAACCGTGGTTGATTCCTTTAGGATAAATTACACCGCAAATAAATTACACCGCAATAGGAAGGAAGAAAAAGAAAAAGGCACACACATATATTGCACTAAATTGAACAGCATACGCTCAGTGATCCGCAACACCACTATGTTTTTTGGTGATCTGTTGGGCGTGTCTAAACTTGATTAAATGAAGATACATCATGCATTCTCCAGTGATAATCTCTGAATACAGTAAGGCACTATATAAGTATATGTAATTGACCAAAAAAAGGGCAGAAAACAACAATTCACATTGAGAAAGCAAACAACACCGAGAAAACTTTCTCAATATATATCAACACATAATTACCTTTATATAAATTCAGATGATTATCGTGCTGAGAAATATATGGCCTAAAGAAAATCCCATAAATGTGCATAGTTTCGTGCAATGAAAAGCGCATATCAATCCTATGTACAAAAAAAACTGTAAGATAGAAGGTGCAAGGGACCAACTAAGTACCTTTGTCTTTTTTTTTTACGGGTAAGTACCTTTGTCTTTGGGTACCAAAAGTATACGAAGAACAACAGCTTTGCTTCTGATTAAAATGGTAGCCTTCAACGTGAGCACAAACAATGTAAGAGACTCATCAAAGAACTGAAACTAATTGTAACCTTAAGCAGTCTCACCATAATACAGTAAAATCTTCAAATTTCTCCAAAACAGTAAACATGGCAGCTAAAATCCTAGATAGAGGAAACAAAGCTGAATTTGGAAGATTGCTCATGGAAGGCAATGCTGTGACCACAGAAGTTACTGAACCACCTTACCAATACTGACACCTAAATATGAGCTGCTCAAACTCAGTTTTGTTCAGTCCAACAGTCTTGTAGCATTCATAGGCACTTGTAGCATTCATAGGCAGGATAGGCATAGCTTTAGGCCAACCTACAGGAAGTCGGCATATCAAACACCAGCAGATAAATGAAAATAGTAGTGCTATATTTCTTCTGAACATAATACAGAATGCAAGTTGTATCTTCTCAATTACTTTTATATTTCAGTAAAAATACCAGTAATGTGGTGGAATCAAATGCAGAGAGAGACCAGAAGAGAGGTGAGCACGTTCGCCGTCAGCTCAAACTCTAACCAACCCGCCTGCCTCTTTCTCCCCTCTCTGGCTCCCTTATTCAATCAACCATGGTGCACCGCTGAACATTTCTTTAAACCTAACCCTCTTTCCATACAAAATTTTCCTGGCTTCTTCATGAATCTGCAACACAAACTGAGCACGGCATAAACAATAATCCACCTCACACATGAATATAGCATGGCATGGTACAAAAAGAGGTAAGAGAAGCAGACGAGCATGTAGCTCGGTGGTAGCGCTCGAGAGCTGGGAGCCTACCGGTCAGGGCTCGAACCCTGGTCCTGCATGCCTTCAAGCAAAGGCTGGGACTTAGGTCCTTTCTCTAAAAAAAAAAAGAGGTAAGAGAGAGAGATATGGAAGCAGGTATCACCTGCTTGCGTGCAGTTTTGTCGATCTTCAAAAAGGTGGGAGACTGCATGCGTGTAATGGATTTTAAGCAAGACAACAAAGAAAATTTCGGGGGTTCTAACTGCAAGTCAAAAGCATAGCACAAATAATGAAAGGCATTATCTTATATTCACTAAAGTTGTCTTCGTCCGCCCAAAACAAAAGAAAAGAAAATCATACCATCCTCTCATGTCAATATTTTCTCAAGTGGCCATGGCCATCCTTAGGCAAAAATGTTATCTCAAGAAAAACACCAATTTGAATATTCATTAAGTCACTTCCAGAACAAGCTCCATGAAAATATAGTTCTTTGTACAGTTTCTTGTTTGCAAGCTATCAGCAACCACCTATCAGCAAGCTCTTCCCTAGATCAACCCCCAATGTCAACCTCACGTTAGTGGCCTGGGCCGATGCTGATGTGCATACCAAAGCTAATCTCATCGCCATACAGCAGTGTGGCATAGTTCTCCTCCGTTGCCTCCAGTAAACAGGAAGCTAACTGTAAGACCTGCACGGGCAGAAATGTGCTGAATAGGCGTGGAACACATACATAGATACTGCATACCAAATTCTACAACAGACTTCAGAATTTGTTAAAATTTAAACTACCTTGCTGAAAATCATGCTCGATACAGCAAGGTATGAAGAAGAACAACTCTTGTAAGATACCACACTTAGATCGGCAGTTCTGTAGCTATTTTCAGGTATCATCTCTGTACAATGATCACTCTCTCATCTCTGTACAATGATCACTCTCTCAGATCATAGTGACAAAAAGATTCAAGAGAAGGAAAATAGCGGATTGATATTTAGTATGAGCCATGGCATCCAGGCAAAGGATCCATACAACAAAAATGGTAAAAGAACGAAAGAGGGTTAACCTGACAGAGTGCATGATATCCACGAATTTTGAAGTATATTACTATATAACTCCAAGTCTCCAATTAAGGAAAAAGTGAGACATGTTCTGCAGGCCCTCCCATTCTCCCAAGCCCTGGTTCCACCGATCACTTAGGGCACCTTCATCAATATTGCTTACTTCAAAATCTTAGTGCATGGTTAATAACAAGATTCCTCTAAATCTTAGTGCATGGTTAATAAATCTGAACAAAGAAATGACAACTACTGGTCCTTGAAAAGCTGAAGAATCAGCACAAACAAAGGGGAGTTCTCATAATCTGGTGTATTCACGGAAGTGTGTTACTTAGGCGGTGGTTACCTGTGTGACCCTGCTGCACCCAGGTCGGTGATCAGTAGACACAATTCTTTCAACAATTAATTTCATCTGATCAAAGAACAAATGTTTCAGTGGGGCAGCCCAAACAAGATGTGCTACCGACTGAGTGCAGCCCAAACACTCTCACAGAAAAAGCTGACCTGATTCTGACAATGTTTGCGAAGGGTCCAAATGAACCTACCACCCATCGTTGATAAAGGAATTTTATTAGCTGTGAGGAACTTTAATTTCTCTAGGCTGATCAAACAACAGCAGAAAAAAATCAGATATTGAAGATAAGAAATTAGATATTGAAGACAAGAAATTAGATGCTGAAGGTAAGAAATTATATATGTGCACCATCAACCGGACAAGCAAATACTGCTACCTGGGAATGAGACGGTATTCAGAAAACCACCAAGAGAGATTATCAAAGGCACACTTCAGATTTTTGTCTTCTTAATATAATGAAGCCTGTAAACCTGAAACATCATCAGCTCTCTTCAGCCGCTTCAGGTCTGCTTGAGATTTCTGTCCCGGTGATATTCTGAAATAGATTAGAACAAAAAAAACGAATTAGATTAGAATAGCTACATTACAGAGGTAATCACCTAATGAGATTTCATGAACTTTTAAAACTGATGCTCACCCACATATGCATCAGTATGCTACTACATGATATTTCACTGTTTCAATGTTGCCTTTTGCATCAGGGCAAAGAATGTTATCCTTAACAGCAAAAAAAAAACAGTGAAATAATAATACTAAAATAGCAAGAAATTCAACTCAACTTGGCAACTTGTGCAGTTCGTTTAGGTGCATAGTGCAAACCAATTGGTAGTAGCCCAACATCTTCATTTGGATAGCTGCATAGTGCAAACAGAAGGAACATCTCACATATTTTTTACCACTATTGGTGAATAGTACTGTATTTAAACTGGAGACATATGGAGCTCAAAATGCCCAAACCAAGCATCTTTTTGAAGTGCTGCAGCCTACTGATCACTATAATATCACAAAACCAGCAAGATTGGATCAGAAGCATAGATTGTTGTGCGGTTCATTTCCTTGTACATCGTATAGCAGATTTCATTCTGAAATTAGTCTGGTACATATGGCCAGACTATGAAAATTTACATCATCGAATCATATACCAAACTGAATGGAGATTGCTTCAGGCCACAACTAAGATCACCAGTATTGTATGGGATACATAGCGTACCTTGAATAAATCAGAAAAGAGAACCCTTTTCTAGGTGATCAATCTCTCATATATCTGTCTTTTATTATTACAGTTCCTTCTATTTGATTATGTTTAAACACTTCCCCTAAGATCAGCTTTTAACTGAGTTTTGCACCAGTTTTTAAAATATGATTCAGTTAAATTATTGTTCTAATTCTTTAAAGTCCAATCTTTGCCATACGTTGGTCTAGGTGAACAGAGATATTGGAGAAAGGCAGTTAATCAACATTTGCCATACGTTGGTCTGAAGCACGCGAGCAAAGAACAAATTGGAACGCTACAAGCACGAAAACAAGGCATGAACCCTACCGTTAACTTGATTTTTCTGTGGCACCTATCAACCTAATTAGAACCTCGCATCTCACAAAATCCAGTCAAAAGAAAGAAGATGGAACGAACCCGCAGCAATGGACGCCGTCGGATGGAACCATACAACTATTTTTTGGTGGCACCCATCAAACCAATTAGAACCTTGCATCTCACAAAATCCAACGAAAACAAAGAAGACAGAATGAACCTGCGGCACGGAAGCCGGCCGACGGCGCGAACCCGTAGCACAGACCTCGTCCACCACCATGATTCGCTTGGAGACGCGGGCGAAGGACGCGTCGAGGTCGGCTCACGCGCACGAGTGGAGTGTCGAGGCGGCGCTTGAGGTCCTCCATCTGCGAGGCGACGACGCTCCTGAGGTCTCCGACGCTGGACACCCCAGCTGCTGTGGCCGCCGGCGACGCGAACTGGGGGCACGGCGAGGAACGGGAGGCGGCGACGCGTGAGCTGGTCGCGAGGGGCGAGCGCCACCGAGGATGCCGCGCCCGCCATGCCGCTCGACTCCTCTCTCTCTCTCCTCTCCCCAAGCGGCGGCGGCGGCGTATTCCGTCACGCGGGTGGCTTCCTGCAGGCGTAGGGGGGCGGCGGAGGGGGGGCGGGATCCAGGCGGCGGCGGATGGCGTAGGGGTCGGGATCCAGCGGCGGCGGCGGAGAGGGGGGGCGGACGGGAGGGCGGGCGGACGGGTGTCGGATGGAATTGGTCGCACCTTTCCTTAGCACGGGATTATTAGGAGTAGAGATCAGACTCTGAAAGGGCCATAGGATTTCTCAAGAGTAATGCCCCGTAACTGCAGTAAAATCTCTACAATATAAATTGATTATGATTCACATAATTATACACTGTCATCTGAACGTTTGGATTCACTGTGTTGGGCATGTCAATCCTGAAGTTAGGACTCATTCAAGCTGGCTGATAAAGACTGAAGCATGCACTGGTACTGAAAGAACAGTGCTGGTTTCAGTGTCAATACCCAATAGTGGCCTCCGATATATTGTTACAATAGCAGCATTTTGAATTAAACATACATTTTTGTGCACCCTTGGCTACGGATAATCAGTTGTGTGCACTTTGTGCTTTTCGGTACTAATTCACCTGATCTATGCTCTTGAAGGACATTGATTCAGAGGAAGAAATAAGGGAATCATTCAACATGTTTGACAAGGACGGGGATGGTTATATTTCTGCAGCTGAGGTGAACCCCTCTATTCTGCTTGTTCTTGTTACATACTTGTCCACTCTACTGCAGATTCTTTTTCAGAGGAATAACTACTCATGATTTCCAAACAATGAAACTCTTGGCACCACTTAACATCTCGCTAAAATACTGGTGATTTTGACTCTGCAGCTTCGCCACATGATGGCCAACCTCGGGGAGAAACTGACTGATGAGGAAGTGGAGAGATGATACGGGAGGCGGACACGGATGGTGACGGACTCGTGAGCTATGAGGAGTACAAGCAAATGATGCTGGGCAAATGAGAGTAGAAGAAGCACCGTGTCCACCATGTCGTAACAGACGTTTTCTGTTGTCAGACTAACTGCTATAGCTTAGACATGATGTAGTGTGGTTGCACTTGCGACTGATACTAGCTAGTTGGCAGCACCTTCGCCTGCACTTTTTTATCCTTCTCTTTTGATCGAGTTTTGAGGATCAATAGCGGCGGGAAGGCGGATGGTGGGGACGGCGGCGAGGGTGTGAGGGGTTTGCTCCCGTCAGGCCCGGTCCTGAGATTTTTGAGGCCCGGGGCGAAGCTAAAATGAGAGGCCCTTTAATAATAACAATAATACAATCATTAATACTGAAATGGGTCAAAAGCAATATTTATACCAAATAATTTGTATATTTTATCTTAAAAAATTCTAGCATTTGTTGATGTCTAACAATTTCTTCTCAATGCATAGAGTTGCCAAGCCATTTAACCTTTGCTGAGACATTAAACACCTCAAATGATTCTTCAGCAATTTCAACTTTGAAAAGCTTCGATCTTTATGCTAGATGACGTTATGGCCTGTTGTAAATTAATGCCCTAACTTGAGATTGATTCTGTAATCTGAACTCCAAACAATACAGAGGAAAAATACGATTTACATGTAAGACATTGAAGTGTATAGATAAAGTTTGAACTTTGAAGATAAGGAATCCACTAGTATGCAGTATGATGTATATACGTTACCGTCTAGGGCTCTTGGGCCTCTCCTGAAATCGTCGATCGACTCGGCAGAGTTTGTCGGCGACTCGATCGGCGTCGGAGGAAACTAAAATGCCAGTGTTCAATCAGAGAATAAGGTCGGCATCAGACGATGGCGATGAGATGAGCTGCGCCGGCGTGAATCGTGTGATTTAGGGTGTTCCTGTCTACTTCGCACACGATACAAATCGATTAGTGCCTGCAGGAGCCCTGGACCCTCGTGGCCTCAACAACATATTATTTTTTTCTTTGGGCCTGCCGGCTCCTGGCCCAACTAGACAGCGTACACACATGCAAGTTTGTTAAGCTACGAATTACCAAGTCTATTACGTACAGGATACATACATCGTGTATACAGTATACATTGAAGAGGGGCCCCTTCCGTTGGGGGGCCCGGGGCGGCCGCACAACTCGACCCCCCTCAGGGCCGGGCCTGGCTCCCGTGGGAACGTTGCGGCAGGCGTAGCTGCGGTGGCCGCTGCCGCGGCAAAGCCGGCAGCGAATGGGATCCCGGCAATCCCTGACCTTGTGGTCGGTCGCCAAGCATCGGAAGCAGCCTTGATGGTTGCGCGGGATGGGAGCCGGGCGGCGGCGTGTACGTGTGGTGGGTGGAGAAGGAGAAGGGAGTGAAGGCGGCGAAAGGAGTGCTTGCAGGTAGGGTTTTGGGTTCGGTGGTCGGTGGAGAGCAGTGAAGTCCGACGTGACCAGGCGTTGGGCGGCGCTGTCACGGCGCAGCCACGCGTCCTGCTCGGGTAGGGGGAGCAAGCCGGGTGCACCGGGAGCAGCGACCAGGGGATCCGACGCGATCTTTCCCTGGCTTCGAGCCCTGTGCCCGGCAGCAGGGAGGCAACAAACCGCGTGCTCCTGCAGCTTTGAACTCCCACCGCTTGCCGGTTGGTGGCGCGCATTGAATGCGTCTTCGTCCTCGAGCTCGGCAGCTGCGGCCATGGCTGCTTCTTCCGAAGCGTGCAGGCAAAACCTTTGGCGATGGAACACGAGGTGCCCGCGCGCGGCGATGAAGGACGCCACGTCTTGGTTCGCGACGCGGGAGCGAAACGCGAAGCCGCCGACCCGGCGCGCGCGCAGACGGTCCGGCGGCGCGGTCAGGTGGAAGGAGAGGACGGCGGAGAGGTAGAAGGCGTTGAAACGGGGGGCGCGGAAAGGGGGAGTGACAAAGACGCAATGTAGACATAGGTGCTATGCCATTTCCTCAATTTGATCACCGAGCGCGCACACCGGGTTGCATGGCCAGCGTAGGCGGAGCACGAGGGGCGTCGGGGCTGAGGATTTGGGTGGCGACGCCGGCGCGGGTTGCGACGGCGTCGTGGTCGCTTTCGTCGCGAGAGGCGAAGGGCGCCATGCTCAGTCACTTTCAGTAACAAATGCTACGGTCCTCGCGTGCCCTCCTGTTGCCTGTACTTATTTCCCCGTTCTCACTTCTCAGTCGTCACCTAGGTAGGGCTAGGCTTTACCCATCCAAAGTTTTGAGGAACATAGGGATGCATGGCTACGTGGTTGGCAGCATTTACCAACTGGATTTGCTGATGCTGAGTGTTGAGTTTTGACACTCTTCCCATGTTAGTGAACGCTGTGTTTAGTTCCCATCAAATCACTAAACTTATACGACGAGATGAATCTTTTGAGCTTAGCTAGGTCATGGTAGGACAATGTTTACCACAAACAAACGAAAAGTATTATAGTGCGCTATAGTACCGGATGTGACATTTTCACCAAACTTTCACTGACACTTTTTGGAACTAAACACACCTAACATTCAAATTCAAGAGGAGTATTTGGCTGTCTGATGCAGTGATGCAGAGCGGTTTTGTATGGATTAGATCGCTTGGATTATCGAGAACACTGCAGCTGGCTTAGAGCCTGCTGGCGTTACCATTCTGGGCTAGCTCTAATCCATTCTAGATAATCGTTTGGAAATCTTAACTGTCTCATATATGCTCGTCTCAAAAAGATAATCGGGAGCGGAGTGATTGGATGGGTAGGGCATGCAGATCAAGGGGTTAGCACATCCGCTGAACTGCCGAAGGAATGCAACCATTCTGATCCTTGTCAAATAACTTGAATGCTTCTCTCGATTCTTCCTTTGAATCAGTGTCCTTCGAGCACATAAATCAGTCCCTTGTCAAAATAACTTGAAAGCTTGGCCTCACTGCATCCCTCGCCAAGTCGTCATCGATGGACTCGTGCAGTCGTAGAGGTACTCCCTCCGTCCTACAATACAATATAGGGTGTGTTTAATTCCCGAAAAAAAGTGGTCGAAAAGTCACATCGGACACTGTAGCGCACCGTAACACTTTTCGTTTGTTTGTGGTAATCGTTGTCCTACCATAACTTAACTAGGCTCAAAAGATTCGTCTCGTCATGTACATCAAAACGATGCAATTAGTTTTTTATTTACCCACATTTAGTGCTCCATATATGAGGAGAGAGGTTTGATGTGATAGGTGAATAACAAAGTTTGGAGAGATAATTTTTGAAGTAAACACAACCATAAGCATTTGAAGCATTCAAATGCAAAAAATAGTAGAACTGCTAAAAGATTCCTATACCCCTCATTTTACACTATTCATCAACTCTCTATCCACCCACCAACCCATTTAGTTTTATCCTATCCCTAAGAATGCTTATATTTTGTTATAAAATTTGAACCCATAAATGCTTATATACCGGAACGGAGGGAGTATGCAACACCATGCGCAAACTTATCATAAATCTTGTAACATATCCACTTCATAGATACTCTCTTTCAAAAAAAAACTTCATAGATACTAAAAAAGATAATAAAAACATAAGTGCGTACCGCGTACGTAAATTTTATCGCTTTAGTCCTTGTGAAGATTCTTGTAGCAACATCAACTTCATATTGGGTGATGTTGTTTCTCCCAACTGGCTACCACTAGGTCAAAATTAAGAGATCAAGAGGCCATAATTCAAGATAATGATTAGGTCTCACGGCTCCCAGCCGTGTATGACATGGATGAATAAGCAATGGTACGGTTGTAAGTGATAGGTTGTGTCGGCGGTAGCAAGATGACTACGGTTTGCCCTATGTGCTAGAAGAAAATCAAGCACCGACAATTGAGAGGATGGTGATATCAGTCCATAAAAATGGATCCTGCACAAGTTACCAAAAAAAAGAATCTCAATCAATCAGGAAAGACGTACTCCCGTAACAAGCAGCGGTGGATCGGATTTACGACAACAACAGTCAAGAAAGAACCAAGTTTGTGCAAATTTATTTGTACGGCGCAAATAAAATGTTGCAAATATTTTTTTAGAATCACACAGTACAACGCAGACGCTCACACACGTACGCACACTCACCCCTATGAATATACGTACGCAAACCTATGAACACCTTTGAAGAACTGAGCATCCGGCATCTGGAGATTTCCGAAGTCACCATTGACACCTCTTTGTCGACGGATGTTGCAAATATCTAAGAGAGAAAAAAAAAACTTAGCGCTGTGAGGCAAATGTTGGGTTGAATACTTTTTCCGTGGGAAATGAGTGTTTTGGGCCGGCAATTTTCTCTCCCCAAATTGAGCCCATGCCTCCACAATAGGCCGGAAAAGTTTATCTGGTTGCAGGTCAATGTCGTCGGCCCATCGAAAAGAGGCCGCCGTGGAGAAACCCGCGATCCCGTCGGAGTCGCGCACGAGACAGGGGCAAAGAGTACAACGCGGCGGCGACACCACCGCGCGCCGCCTGCCGCCGCGATGGCGATGCGTCAGCTCGCCAGTCTCCGCCAGCACCTCTCCCCGTCTCTCCTCAGCCGGCACAACCTGCGCCACGCGTGGCCGCCCGCCGCCGACGCAGGCTTCCTCTGCCGCGGGCTCGCCTCTTCGTCGTCCTCCGCGGCCGCCGCCGCGGCGGGTCGGGAGAAGAGCTCTAGGCGGACGCTGGGGTACCTGGTCGGCGTGGCCGTTGCTATGGTCGGCGCTTCCTACGCCGCCGTCCCGTTATATCGTCGCTTCTGCCAGGCTACCGGCTACGGCGGCACCGTCCAACGACGCGAGGTCTGACTCCCCTCATCTTCGATTTCGCTTCGATCCACTTGTTAGGGATGGAGATGTGCGTTTTCTCATTGTACGTATTAAGAATAGGCGTTAGATTTGGTCCATTCTAATTGCACGGCTCCATAGGTTGGTATGCTTTGCTATATTTTGCTTGTGGGAATGTGTCATTTCGAAACTATGTGGAGTTCATAGTCTCAGTGGATTTATTATGAGGAGAATGGGAATTCTCTGAGTTGTTAGGAGTTGTCTAGTTTGAAATCTTGTGTTAGCCCCCCAGGTAAATGGAATTTTTGGAATTTGTCACTGCCTTGACGCCAAGCAAAAACAGTGTCACTTCCAAGATTTCCTGTTATTTTTGTTTTCCTTAAATTACAGTAGGCAATAAAGAGTCCTTTGTTCCCCTGGCCTAAAACAAGCAATCACACCTCTGCGCCAACAAATTAATTTGTGGTTATATTGCCAAATCCAGGGTCCAAATATAGATAGAGGAGAGCTCAGGATCTTGGTCTCCCGGAGTTGGCTCGCCCACTTTCCCTTCTACACTCAGTTTTCGTAGCAGCCCTTCTACTCTGCTGGCGGCCAGAATTACTCCTGCTTCTTCTATTGGTTTCATCAAACCTTATGCTTGCTGCCCAACCATAGCTTTGGGCCATATTTGAAATGTAATATAGTAGAAGATGTAGGAAGTTGATTTTTTTTTACTATTTTTTGAACGCCGTAGCAAAACGTCTACACCAATAGAAACTTGAGCAAACCCTCAAATGATGAAGGGAATTGCAAAATTCTGATTCCGGATAAATGGATTTTCCTCTCTGTCCCTCACTCAGTGCGCAGGTTTCATATTAGCCTAAGGCAGAAACCAGAAGCCACCTTTCAAATAGATAATGTTGAAAGTTTGATATGATGATAAATTCCGTTTGGGCGTTCCGATTTATGAAGTGGGCTTGAACTTTTTTGGGCTTTGTGCAGAGTGTGGAGGAGAAAATCTCACGGCATGCTCGAGACGGAACTACAACATCACGGTGAGCCAAGAACATGGAAGTACAAGTTTTTGGATGTTTATTTCATGCTCCTACACTAATGTAACAGTTTCATCTGAATACATCATTTTGCCACTTGCTGAATTAAAGGATTTTTGCACAAATTTGTTTTATGCAAAAGGTGAAATATACCAGGGCCAGGGCGCTTTAATGTGTTCACCGATTTCTTGCTCTGCCGATTATAATTTATGATCTTGAGCTGTAATTGTTGATTGAAAAAATACACCAGGCCTTAGTTTTGTTGAAACACTAAACCCTCTTTACTTGTCGTAGATATGCCATTGTAACTTTCTTTCCTTGGTGTCATTTCATCAATGTTTATAGTCACATGTGCTTTCATTCGAAAGATGAACTTTTATGACACTGCAATTGTTGCTAGATTCAGTTAAAAAGGTATGAGACATGCCATCCTAAAGATTAACCCGGTACAGTCTTGACAATCATCCCCTCCAGTGATACTGTGCTTTCATCATACACTGTTGTGAACTTGAGAAAATTATGAGTCTAAACTTTTCATGAATGACAGATTGTTTTGGGGGTTTTACATGTGAAATGACTGTGCACGGAGTAATTGTGTATGATTTTAGTTCAACTTTAGTGCTTGCGCCTTCCTACAAAACTATTTCATTTCGTTTGCAGAGAGATCATTGTCCAATTTAATGCTGATGTTGCTGATGGAATGCCATGGAAGTTCATTCCTACACAGAGAGAGGTAATCATTTGGGATATATACAAATTTTGAGCACTTTCTGTTGTATACTCTGTCTGGACCTATTCCATTTGTTCTAGGTCAGGGTTAAACCTGGTGAAAGTGCTCTGGCATTTTATACTGCTGAAAATCGCAGTTCAGCTCCAATTACTGGTGTATCCACATACAATGTTGCTCCGATGAAGGTTTGAAACTGTACTTCGTGTTTCATTGGTTGCTATCAACACAATTTGCATGTATCTGTTGTTTCTTCTTTGAAGCTCATTACATTATCTTTGGTCCCATTTTGACATTTTCTTTAGTAATGTCATGCCATCTTTGTGTAATATATTGGTTTTTTGTGGCAACAGTTTCTCCTATACTGTGGGCTGTTGAATAATACTAGCATAGTCCCTTCTGTCAGTATCTTTTAGTCTGTTGCCAAGAAATACTAGGTCTAATACTTCTCCCATCAGTGCACCTTTCAATAGGAGCATTCTTGCATGGAACAAATCGCAGTCAATGCTAATAGCTGAGGGTGATAAAGGAAGTACTGATTTAAGGACAAATTGTAGCAATTTTTAAAAAAATTTATGTAGTAGACTTCTAATTCTATTTTCTGGATATTAGTTTTGGTCGGCATCCTTCATTCCTTAAATTTGAAGATAATATAGGCTTTATCATCCTCTGAAAGTTCAATACTTAACCAGATTTTCTAAATTGGGTTGCCTATCCCATATGCCTGAAAAATTTTAATGGAAATTGTACATGTATTGTTATATACACCTGCAACATTTCAGAAAATATATCACATTTCTCCTTCTGATATTCCAGCACCAAGAGGTGTCAGACCGCACATGTTTCTTTTATTGAGTAATAAAAACTTGTCTGCAGTGAAGCACAGCTTCTTACCCTAAACCATATTGGCATGTCATGGGAAGTAATATTTGTGAGAGAATCACAGGAATAGTGTTGGGACTTGAGAGGTTATCGTGCACTTATACGGTTCAATTTTGTGAAGCAGCTTCATACTAATGTTGACATAAGAAAATCTTTGACTGTTTTTCGTGAGTTTGCAAATTGGCATAAAATCTAAATGTCAGTAAGAAAGTTTAAGTTGAGCTAATGTGTTGCATGGAATTAGCTAAGAGAAGTTTTGGCTCATGTTCTTAGTTTACAACAGTATTTTTCTCCTGTTATCCCGCAGGCTGCGATTTACTTTAATAAGATACAGTGCTTTTGCTTTGAGGAGCAAACACTTCTTCCTGGGGAGCAAATAGACATGCCAGTAAGTTCATTTGCACTATCATGAAATATTGCGTTCATACAGTTTTCTACAATTATTTGTGCGCAAACCTTTTACAACACTTGCGAAACTTTTCAGGTATTCTTCTACATCGATCCTGAATTTGAGACAGACCCCAAGATGGAGGGGGTGAACAACATAGTTCTTTCGTACACGTTCTTTAAGGTGAACGATAGTTAGATAAACGGTGCAACAGCGTTTGTTCGATTAGGGAAACATTTCATCAATTATGTATGCTTCCAAATAGCGTATCTCATGTAACACCAAGAGAAGAGCTTGTTTGTCTGTCTGTAGGTTAGCTGGCATTTGTTTGTTGCAAATTTTGCAAATAATCTGTAACAGTAACAGTGTACCCGACGCAACCGAAATGTAGTTCCTTTGCTATACTATATGTATATCAAGGATCCTGCAGGACTGAGGTGATGTCATCTCGTCATGAATAATGAAGGGGTCAAAGCAGTGATTTCCCTCTTGTGCTTGTACTGTAGACTTCGACAAATAAGTTAACCTTTATGAATCCGGACAAATGAAACGTTTTGCATAACAAGACAGGACCTGTCATACAGCTGCAAAAGCTAAAGAAGGCCACCGGTAAATTAGCCTTTCAGGATTTCAGCCTTCGTTATGTCAGTTCGTCAGATGAGTCCCGTAGCTTCTTGTCGTCTGTGCGGGCTAGGAATATCGAGGTTCCTATCGAGGATCCTGGGCCATTGGTGGTAGACTGATAGGGTTTAGGGCGCGGTGTCTTCTCAAATCATGTCCACCGCCCAATGACGCGCTGATTTCCATAGGGCAGGCAGCCACACACAGTTCTTAGCTTAGAAGCATGTAATTTAGCGAATCGTTCGTAAGATTCTGGGCATGAGAGGCGCCATGGAAATTAAGGCGACATTCTGCCTGCGTGTCCCATTTTGGAGGACCATCGATCTTCGCTAATTCCCGACACCCATGTACGAGGGTGTGTAATCTCTCCTTCCATTTTCCGAGTGTTTTCGAGTCACACCATAATTGACCACTAGCAGGCTAAGTGCTCTTTGCCATGGCTGATGGGCACGCATCAGCCGTGTACTGACTTTGCGTGGCTACTGGCTAGCTTGGAGGCCTTTTTTTTTATGGCGCCTTGGAAGGAACCTCTTCTATTTTTTCATACATATCTCGCGCGCGGATGAGCGCGTCAGAACATTTCACCCTGTATTTTCTTATTTTTCTTTCGACGTTTCGTCCTCAGTTCTTTTTCGGCCGTGTCAAGAAGGATATTTCCCGTTTTCAATGTGCCTTATAGCTCTCTCTGCCAGTGAGCTTGAGTGGGCTGTATGATGCATGACGCTTGTTCCGGGTACAACATACAACATGGCATATGATGTCGGCACTGGACATACGGTCATACGCTAAAAGTAAACTTTTCTAGACATTTACTCGTGTGGGTGGGTTGGGCTGATAAGGACGTCGGGCCGATGAGGACGTCGGGTTCTTTGAGGGTTTGTGTATGTCATGGCTGGCCCAGCTCGAGGATCGCAAGAAATGCATATTTTATCTAGCATCATAAGCTTGTTATTAGTCTCGATTTCTAATAAGCTAACTAGATCTTAGTCTCGCTTTCTAATAAGCTTGCGCATCTAGCATGTCATGCCTGGTCCAGCTCGAGGATCGCAAGAAATGTAGATTTTACCTAGCATCATGAGCTTGTTATTAGTCTTGTTTTCTAATAAGCTAACTACTTAAAATACGCAAGAAAAGGCAGATTTTATCTAGCATCATAACAATGTGGGAGCACATGCCCCATCCATGTCATTATCCCCTCATATCCTTATCCAATGATAAATAAGATAATCTATTCTGTGCAAGTTTTCTAAGAACAAATACTCTAACACTTTATCCAATCAATAATAGAGTTCCTGTATGAATTATAAGACATGTAATTAAAACCAAACCTCACAAAAATATATGAAGGTGTTAATTATCCATCTGAAATACCTAAACATCGTCCACACTAGGTAAAATAGGTGGTCAACTGAACTGAGAATTAGTTGAGAGAATTTGCATAGGAGCTTGAGTTTTCCTCTTGATCCCTTGCTACTAGCAAAATAGAATGGTAGATTTAGAAATGATAATAAATAACTTTAAGCCATGATGTGCGGTTTGAATGCACTCATCTTCCACTGAGCATCTTCAAGAGACTCTTTATATCTTTTCTAACTTTTAGAAATAGAGATTTTGGTGAAAAAACACTCTCCAACAGCCTTTTTAATTGTATATCCAAATATAAATATTCTCTATTCCGGATTTCTCGTTAGCCAAAGATGGAGAGCGAGATGACTCTTAGACTGCGCACAATATATAAAAAGGCTGTTGAAAAGTATAAAGATATATAAAATAATTTTTATTGAAGTGACTCTCTAAATGATGATTTAGAGAGTTGATGATTTAGAGAGTATATTTTAGATAAACTATTGGAGAGGCTCAGAATCCCCAGCTTTTCATCTTCTCTATAGAATGGTGGGAGTTGGTACCTTAAATTCTCTATTTTATCCCAACGAATTTACCACGCCGACATTGACTATTTTGAAGCGGATGTTTGTTTTATGGGAATGTCTCCTTTGAATGCTAGCACAGCTGTCCGTTTTTTCTCCATCGAAGCGAATCACCAGCTACACCACCGGCCAGTCCTCCTCCTCTTCACGAGCCAAACGAGGATGACAAGATCTCCCAAATCTTATGTAGCACCCGCGTCCGGCCGTCCGGGATCCGTAGTCCGCCCTGTTGCCCCAGCGGCCAGCAGGGGGAGACACCAGACACACCATGACAGCGTAGGTGGGGAGGGCGGCAGGCAATGGGCACTGGGCCAATGCAACGGCGAGGCAGCCTGCGCTCCACGGCCGGCGCACGCGGAACCGGATCAATCCCGCCGGTACGCGGCCAGGCCGAAGCCGCGCCCCGCCGACCCCGATTTGTTTACTCCCGCGGCACGGCAGCGCACACAGTACTGTTTGGGCGTGAGCGCACGTCGCGCCAAGCGCGAGGTGGAGGGGTGCGAATCCGCCGTACCGATCGCGCTGCCCCTGCCCCGCGGCACCCGGGCATGGGAACACGACGCGACGCGACGGGAACGAGATGGAATCAGGAGAGACGAGCCGGGAGCCGCGCTACGGCCCAAACACAAACACCACCCCACCGAAACCTGGATGCTCCTCCACTCCAGGCCGGAGCCCGGGGGGGACGGCAAGAGCGAACGCGCTGCGCGCGAACCCCCGGGGATCCCACGAAGCGCCGCGGCACGGCGGCCGCCGGATCCCCCGCGCCGTGCGTGCCGTGCCGCCTGCTGACACCGTTGTGTAAGCTAGCTAGGCTAGGCTAGGCTCTAGGGTACCCTGGCGCGGCGGTGGCGGGTAGTGGCCGGGCCGTAGCGTACCCTGGCACCTGGCAGCAGCAGGCCCGTGGCACGAGCCGGCTTTTGCAGCGCTGCCGCTGCGGCCTCGTGTTTTTTTTTAAAGCAACGGCAGGAGCACTGCTAATTCATATAAGAAGAAGAAGCATTCGTACCTAACGCCGAAGCGAACACCACCACCACCACATCACGACGCACGCAAATAAACACACACAACAAAACACTACACCACCACAAACCGGGAGAGAAGCCAACATAAACCACCCGCGAGCTGCGCCATCGTCGCCAACGCTGTGCCACGACAAATGTCATGGTCCGCTGCAAGCTCGAGCAGCGATCCGGACTCCTCCACCATGGAGCCATCCACCTCAGATGAACACACATGATCGTGATCCCCCTGTCTCAGTGGAGCTTCAGCAGAAACTTCCGTCACGGCGCCGAAGAAAACCACCGATCCTGGCCACTCTGCGTGGGGGCCTCGCCTTTCCCACCGCCTCGCACTCCTCTGCCAAGAACTCAGATATCTGAAGCCGCTATGAGAGCAACACATCCGCTCATCCGACACCGGAGCCCACCTCCATGCGCGCCAACTGGAAATCTCCAGCACCCATGGGCCCTCTGCACCTTCCTGCCAACACGGACGAAGCGCACCTCCAATGCCGCCGCGCGCGAGCAACGCATGTCAAGCCAAGTCGGGTCTCCATATGCGGCGCACCCAAGAGGGATACGACGCCAGTGGCGCCGTCGTCGCATGTCCATAAATAAACAGGGTTTTCACCCTAGAGAACCCGTGTAGGAGGAGACGATGCATCGCAATGGTGCCCCCAGCAGGGAGAACGGCGCCACAAGGGCGCCGCCACCATGGCCATCGACAACCGTTGATGAAGGCTTTCACCTGACTAGCATCATTCCAACCGCACACACTTGAACATGCCAAAATCCTGCCCTTCCTCACCGCAGCTACAACTAGAGAAGGCCCGGCGCAGCCCGAAGCGCCGCCACGGCACCACCTGCAAACACCAGCCGACCCCCAGCCCGCCACCAAGACGACGCCGAACCAATGCCGCCAAGAGAGAGAAGGAACACCACCTGCTCACCACAACCTCCGTTGCTCGCGCGACAGGCCCAGACTCATCTCCTCCGAGCAGCATGGCCCAGGTCTTGATAAGCCCGCACCCACGGTCAGCAGTAGGCCACGGCCAACCAGCCCCGGCCAACCGGCCAAGACCGCCGGCCGCCGCCGCCTCTTCTGCGCCCTCCCGGCCGCTGCCGCCGCCGCCGACCCGCGCCAGCTGCAGCCGCCGCCAGCACCGCCGCCGCTGGCCATGGCCGCCGCCGTCCTGCCCGGCCGCCACCACCGCCCACCGCGCTCAACCCTCAGATCCGGCCACGGCAACGCCGGATCTGAGGGCGGAAGCCGCCGTCGCCGCCGGGACGGCCCGCGCCGACGAGGCTCTCCGGGGGGAACGGCCGCGCCCGCAGCGGTCCACCGGAGAGGAGGGGAGAGGCCCGCCGCCGCCTTCACCACGGGTCGCGCGGCCCGGCAGCACGCTCTGGCGGCGGCGTGGCGGGAGGAAGCAAGGAAGAGGAGGGGCGGCGGCGCTAGGGTTACGCCCGCCACCGCCCGCGTCGGGGGCGGGGCGAGCGAGGGGAACAACGGATTTTCGGCCTCGTGTCAATATGCTGCTGCCATGCCTTCCTGCGGCAGCGCAGTTATCTTTAGCCTGGACGACGTTGACCCTTGGAGTACGAGTGTGCTTGCCTGACCCGTGGATTGGACTTTGGAGTGAAGGGCCCGATAATCAGAGCTGCAGACGTTGCGCGGTTGAGGTCCTGGTGGGAATGCATGTCAAATTCCCCCCCCCCCTATCTTGCTTCTTGCGAGTGCAATCTATTGATTTGTCCCGAGTTCACATCAGATCTGAAATGTGATAGCACGAATCCAACGGCCATCATGCTATGCCAGTGTGAGCTTCACGGACAACAGATATCCCTGCAAGGCAATCGTAGTACCTGTTCTGGAGAATAGCCATTTTTCATCCCTTACTCGGAGGCGTACTTCCAACTGTATGGAAGTACATGCATGTTATTTGCAAAATTTAGGATTGTTTGGCGTAAATAAAAAAGTATTCATTTCCAATTGACCTTTTCTTTTGCTTTGGGTTGATTATATGCTTGAATGAGGTTCTTAGCATGCTAACAAATCGAGCAGCAAGAGTACATCGTCAAAAATTCGTTTTCAGAGAAAAAAAAGAAAAGAAATAAGAAGCAATTGACGATATGATGTCTATGGGGGAAAACCCTGATCTAATCGCTTCTCATTCACATGAACCATCGAATTGACACGCTTAATGTCAGATGCCACCTCAGATCCTAGACCAGCTTAGACCCAAATCCAAATGAAAAGGTAAGACCGATCAGATAGTCGAGCGACGGTTTCGAACGTTGGATGAGAGATGAAATAGGCCTATTAGCTATGTAGTGGAACTCTTGACATGCATTCCCAACCGCGCAACGCCTGCAAGTCCTTGGCACTGCAGCTCCGATTATCGGGCCCTTCACTCAACTCCACGGGTCAGGCAGGCACAGTGGTACTCCAAGGGTCAACGTCGTCCAGGCTAAAGATAACTTGGCCATGCTTGCTGCCGGCGGCATGGGCGGGGACGGCGGCGCGCACGGCTCCGGGGGCCGCCGGCGGACGCGGACCAAGTTCACGGAGGAGCAGAAGGAGCGCATGGCGCGGTTCGCGGAGCGGCTCGGCTGGCGGATGCCTAAGCGGGAGCCCGGCCGCGCGCCGGCGGACGACGAGGTGGGGCGCTTCTGCCGGGAGATCGGGGTCACCAGGCAGGTCTTCAAGGTCTGGATGCACAACCACAAGGCCGGCGGCGGCAGCGGGGGCGCGGGCCCCGGCGGCGCCGCCCAGACTTCGTCGTCCACGACGCGCGGCGGTGGCGGCGGCGGCCTTGGAGGAGGAGGGAGCATGTCGCCGGTCATGGACGGCGACGGCGAGGACGACGAGGAGGTGAGGGGCAGCGAGATGTGCATGTAGCCGCCGCGTTACGTGTTCGTGGCGCAGCGCGCCGCGGCGGCAATGCCATGGCCTAGCTAGCTGCTGGCTGCGATCCATGATTAACACCTCCGATCCTTTTTGCGGCTAATTTCTTTTGGTGTTTTTTTTTCGCTTCGATGAGTTCATGATTGTTGATGATGAGAGATCGATTGATTGTTCAAACCAAACGGCTCTACTGATGCTGTGCTATTGTGATCACCCATTCATTGATATGTTCATTATCTCTTGCTTTCCTGTCAGTATTATCACTTCCGATTTCACCATGAAATTTAAGTTCAGGGCCTGTTTGGATGCTCATTGCTAAAGTTTAGTACTTACTCAAGCTAAACTTTAGCAAGAAAGTATTTGGTTATCCGTACTTATGGATTGCTAAAGTTTGTTAAAAGTCAGATTTTGCCCCCGTATGGTCCCCTCCTCCCTACCTTGGATGAGGAGAGAGAACGCGGGTACCAATGGAAAAAGTGAACTTTAGCACATTTTGACAAAGTTTAGCACCCTTTTTATGTGCTAAAGTCACTTCCCTTCAAATTCAAAACTTCCCCCAAACT
>OAMR01000702.1:409476-423528 GCA_900205405.1 Echinochloa crus-galli
CTAGGGTACCCTGGCGCGGCGGTGGCGGGTAGTGGCCGGGCCGTAGCGTACCCTGGCAGCAGCAGGCCCGTGGCACGAGCCGGCTTTTGCAGCGCTGCCGCTACGGCCTCTCGTGTCAATATGCTGCTGCCATGCCTTCCTGCGGCAGCGCAGTTATCTTTAGCCTGGACGACGTTGACCCTTGGAGTACGAGTGTGCTTGCCTGACCCGTGGAGTGGAGTGGAGTGGAGTAAAGGGCCCGATAATCAGAGCTGCAGCGCCAAGGACTTGCAGGCGTTGCGCGGTTGAGGTCCTGGTGGGAATGCATGTCAAATTTCCCCCCATAACTAATCTCTATTTTCATCTCTCATCCAACGTTCGAAACCGTCGCTCGACTATCTGATCGGTCCTTACCTTTTCATTTGGATTTGGGTCTAAGCTGGTCTAGGATCTGAGGTGGCATCTGACATTAAGCGTGTCAATTCGATGGTTCATGTGAATGAGAAGCGATTAGATCAGGGGTTTTCCCCCATAGACATCATATCGTCAATTGCTTCTTATTTCTTTTCTTTTTTTTCTCTGAAAACGAATTTTTGACGATGTACTCTTGCTGCTCGATTTGTTAGCATGCTAAGAACCTCATTCAAGCATATAATCAACCCAAAGCAAAAGAAAAGGTCAATTGGAAATGAATACTTTTTTATTTACGCCAAACAATCCTAAATTTTGCAAATAACATGCATGTACTTCCATACAGTTGGAAGTACGCCTCCGAGTAAGGGATGAAAATGGCTATTCTCCAGAACAGGTACTACGATTGCCTTGCAGGGATATCTGTTGTCCGTGAAGCTCACACTGGCATAGCATGATGGCCGTTGGATTCGTGCTATCACATTTCAGATCTGATGTGAACTCGGGACAAATCAATAGATTGCACTCGCAAGAAGCAAGATACTCGAAGGTGCAATGTAGCCGAGCCTCCTTTATCTTTATGTCTCCGTCCATGGTGATGGTACCCCTAAGCACAAGCCGCAGTGTTCGCGACGATGAGCGTTGGTGTGTTACATGTGTTGAGCATAGCTCGGTGGGACGGTGGAACTTCCCAAGAAACTCTAGTAGACGCACAAATTCTATAAAATGGCAGATGAGAGCAAAGGGTTGCCATGAGTTGGAGGCACAAACTCTCTACAGCGCTGTGTATCAAGGTTACGGGATTTCATTTCCTTAAAAAATGGCATGATTATGTCAACTACATGAACCAACCTCCTAAAGCAATTGAACCATGCCTAGTCTATTGTACGAACATGTCTCTAGAGGTCAATGCTTATGTGCTTTAGTTTAATCCTTTCATTGCATGGGTTACTAACAAGTCGTCCACGCACTGTAAACTAGCAGTTCATGTTACAGTACGTGATGCCTGAACTAAAGTTTATGTAATATATAACTAGTATAAACTCATAGAGGATATAGGAGTACGTATATAGCATACCGCGCTGATAAGCTAGCTTTTGGAAACTCTTCGGTCTAATGTTTTTTGAATTTTAATTTAGTACACTTATACATCTAGATGACACGATTATATGGCAGAGGAAAGAAATACCCTGGAAAAAGAATGCAAGACATATGGACTATAATGGAGCACCCTGAGATTATTAAACTACTTTGGGGGTGGGCATTTCAGTCAGACAACATTCTTCAGAGTCGGCTGGCATTTCAGGAATTTTCTATGGCATTTCGCGCAGTAGCACTTTCAAATGATTCAGATTGGTATTTCATGAATTTATTTTCCCGGTGATACTTCGTCGGATTTCTCCAACATTGCACGCATGCTTGTATCCCATGTAGCTAGCTTCTGCCTCCGGCTAGGATCGCTTAGACATGGCATCGGCATCGTCCTGATTCCTGAAGATGCTGCTCCCGATCAAATGCTAGCAATCTCTTTCGGCAGACTGAATGTGTTTGTAGAATCTACAGGCCTCCAGATTGCATCCACAGATAACTCAAATGCGAAAATGCCTAATAATCTGCTATATATGTTCATGTGTATCACTGAACTTCTTTCCGTTATCTAAAAAAAATGTGTATCACTGAACTTAAATTTCATGGTGAAATCGGAAGTGATAATACGACAGGAAAGCAAAAGATCATGAACATATCAATGAATGGGTGATCATCACAGTAGCACAGCATCAGTAGAGCCGTTTGGTCTGAACAATCAATCGATCTCTCATCATCAACAATCATGAACTCATCGAAGCGAAAAAAAAACACCAAAAGAAATTAGCCGCAAAAAGGATCGGAGGTGTTAATCATGGATCGCAGCCAGCAGCTAGCTAGGCCATGGCATTGCCGCCGCGGCGCGCTGCGCCACGAACACGTAACGCGGCGGCTACATGCACATCTCGCTGCCCCTCACCTCCTCGTCGTCCTCGCCGTCGCCGTCCATGACCGGCGACATGCTCCCTCCGCCTCCCCCTCCAACGCCGCCGCCGCCGCCGCGCGTCGTGGACGACGACGTCTGGGCGGCGCCGCCGGCGCCCGCGACCCCGCTGCCGCCGCCGGCCTTGTGGTTGTGCATCCAGACCTTGAAGACCTGCCTGGTGACCCCGATCTCCCGGCAGAAGCGCCCCACCTCGTCGTCCGCCGGCGCGCGGCCGGGCTCCCGCTTGGGCATCCGCCAGCCGAGCCGCTCCGCGAACCGCGCCATGCGCTCCTTCTGCTCCTCCGTGAACTTGGTCCGCGTCCGCCGGCGGCCCCCGGAGCCGTGCGCGCCGCCGTCCCCGCCCATGCCGCCGGCAGCAACCATCGCCATGTGCATGCCGTAGCCAGCCGACGCGACGGGGGAGGTGGTCAGCATTGCCCCGTGGGCGCCGCCACCGGGCGACCCCGCGGCCGCGTCGAGGAGCGCCTTCCGGTGGAAGTTGCGGTGGCAGCCGCAGGCCGCGCAGAGCATCGCGGCGGGCTGGCCGTCGTCGGGGGTGTACTCGCAGCACCCGTCGGAGGCGTAGGTGCCCAGCTTCGCGGCGTGGTTGCGCATGCACTCCCGGTACACCTCCCGCGGCCGCTCCTGATGCTGCTGCTCCATCGCGAGCTCTCCTCACCTGCCTGCCTTTGCGCTATCCTTCTGGTTCGTCTTCCCTTCTTTTCTCGGTTGCTTCTTCTGCTCTCTCTCTCTCTCTCTAGCTAGGTACTAAGACTAGTCTACTAGCATGTGGCTCGTTGAGCAGCAGCTGTGGTGTGTGCATGCTACGTGGGAGCTCGAGAGGAGGGAGATCTAGGCCAGTGCCGCCGGGGATATATGAGCTGTAAACATCTTCGAGTTCCTTGCTGGGATGCAGATCGAAGGACTAGCGTGAATGATTACGAGCAAGCACTAGAAGCAGTGCAGTAATGTTGCGACGGGATGTTGTTGTGGGTTGGCAGTTAGGGGCACGTCGAGATTCGCATGGCCGCTCTGCTGGCGATCTTTGTAATCCCGGACTGTGATTCAGGACCAGAGCACAGGCCGGCGAGCAAACAGGGAGCACGAGCCAAGTCTGGTGGTTGACTTTGCTGAGTGGCTGTTCTGGTATGTAGTAGGTGCAATGTTTCTGAGCGTATCTTTTCAAGATCTACAGCGTGTTCGGTACTCGGTTGCATTGTCTCCTTGTTTCTTCCTTATTTTGTCAAACTTGAACCAAGCTACATTTTTCTGATAATTTGTCAAGCTAGCGGTTGTGAAGCATGCATGGCATCACAAGTTAGTCTAACGAAATCTTTTGGTAGCTATTTTGCCTCCAATGCATGTGATCTGGCATGGATTCTATCCGAACGAACAAGGTTGTCCATTTCTATTAATATATAGCAGGAAAAAAAATACAAAATCGTATCTCTATATATGGGCTGGAGGCTAAGATAGTCCCCGGTATTATAAGGACACATAGAGAATAGGTTCTTTACGATATACCTAGTAATTGATTACCCTCGAAAATCCTTAATACTAGCTTCATCACGGGGTTTGGGTCGTGGTCGCGAGCTTAAAAGCATGGCCTGCTGGCCAGCCCGGTTCTTCCCCCTCCCGAAACTGCATCCCTACAGGCTATAATCAGCCTCTAAAAACGATTATCAATTCATATCAGCAAATATCAACTGCTGAGAAAAAAAATTATCCATGGCCTTTAAGCTTATTGATTAAGTAATGTTCCATGCATGTTACTGTCTCGTAGTACTATGCTTGAATAATGAGAACAATATACTACTACTAGATGTGTCTGATGCATTGTTAACCTTTTCCCTGCAGTCCTATTTAATTTTGAATTTTCGCTTTGGAACATTCCATTGTGTTAATTGGAGTGGGGGACCCCTCCTCTGTATTTGAAGACACACTATATACTTTTCGACATATGTTTACCCGGCTGGAACTGAGGTAAGTAGAGTACGGCTCCATCTGATACATGGAACCTTGCCTAATGAGGAATAATCTGGTAGCTAGCTCATGGACAAAAAGGGTGGGTCGGTTGCCGACCTATTTTAAGCTCTTGGATCGAGCGTACAGATTAAGAGGAGGACTAATCAAATCATGCACGTAGTTAAATAACTAATCAGCATTGGAACTTGTGCTGCTAGAAAAAAAAGAGTAGTATACTAGCACTACAATGCAGTCAGTCCCAATAATTTGATTTTATCATGAATAGATCTGGTAGCTTCGCTTATTTTAGCTGGAGTATACAGAAACATGTGGTACTAATTCAGGCCATTCCGTTCATAGACGTGGCGGATCCTCCGCTGCTTGCGTGCTTGTCTCGCCCAATTGCGAGAGATGTTGATCGTTTTCTCCACTAACCACACTACACCAACAAATTCCGGCAATAGAAAACGGGAGAAATCTTAGCTCGTACGTACTAGATGATCAATGATATACTTGGCAAGTCAGTAGTGAAATTCTATCGGATATAATTAATTTTAGAAAGGCTTTTTCGATCGGTCAACTGCAGGAGCCTACTGCCTCGAATTTGAACTCGTGTTCTGCGAAACACAGCGGTTTTTTTGTTTAACATGCGAAACACAGCGTTGACGCTTCAAACTAGTCGTTGCCGCTGGCCACTCAGCTGCTAGAGCGCTCTGCATGCAGTAGGCGGTAGGCCGGTGCGTGGTGCCTGTCAGCAAGTGAGTCCAAATCGCACGCCGACAAACCTACCACCACCAGCGGCAGGCAGCAGGCAGCGGCAGATCACAATTCACACAGCGGCAATGCAAGCCGCTGCTGACCAGCCCAAACCCTCCGCGCGCCACTCCGCCGAGCCTGACGACCCCTGCCTGCCCTGACACCGTCCTCTCCCTTCCCCATATCCGCATGCCCCCATCTTCCACCGCGTTCGAGTCCAATCCTCCCTCTAGCGACCGAGGCGTGGACCGTGCACGGGTCGGCCGCACATGGGCTCATGCCGCCGTGTCGCGGGAGGATGGATGCTCCTTTGGGACCCGGGATCCCGGGGCGGCCTTCTCGGGGAAGGGCTCCCGGCCTGCCTAGGCCGGGCGATTTTCCCGGGGAAAGAGCGCGGATCCCCGCGGGAGAAAAGGCTGCCAAAGCTGACGTTCGCATGCAGCTCGGGTTGCCGCGGCTGGCGGCGCCCACGCGACGCGATCGACGGCAGCGGCCGCGCGCGACATGGAGGGGGCAGATCTTCCTCGCGCCATGCAGGGACCCGGCCGGGCGCACGAACCCGTGCGGCACCGGTGGAAACTCCCGTGCGGGGGCCGCGGCCCTGCGACTGCGACCGCGACAGGCCACGGGCGCGCGAGAGCCCACCGAAGCGGGGGAGGAGGTGCGGTGCGGTGCGTGCGCTGCATCCGGCCGTGTCTAGCGGGTGAGCGCGCGTGGTTAATGGTGGTGCTTTGCCATGAACTGTCTTGTCGGTCTGTCTGATCCTAGCCACAACGCTCCTGGCCTGGCTCTATGCATACCTGGCTCCCGCCGTGGCAGGGAGGGGGGCGGGTCGTTCACTCGTTTGCATTGCCGCACTGCGTGACTTGTCTTTCCGTCCGGTCCGGGTCGGGCCTTTTTCGGCTCAAATGTTGCGGCCCTGTTTGGAGATCGAAATCCATGTGGTTTACAGGATGGTGGAGCCTCCTGGTGACCATTGGGCGTGTGTCGGCGACGTGAGCCGCTTTGCTGGTTATTCGTGGTTGCTGTGCTGCTGCCTAGAATGTAGGTAGACGTTTAGGGAGCACCTAGTACTGTACTATTAGGTGGATACTATGTCTTTTTATGATTTTTTTTAAAGTCTTCTAACTGCCAGTACTTTTGAATCATGGTTGAAGGCCATGACTTTTTATCGAGCGCTTTTCTTCGAGGGGAACTACCTGTTTGCTTTCGCAGCGGGTATGCTACAGTCGTCAATCATCCTTGGATGTAAAGGCTGAGATATGTTTTTATTCCGTTATCTAAAAGGTGGCCTAGCTAATAAAAGAGAAACAAGTACTACGTGCTTTCACCAGCTGAAACATTTCTACGTATCGTTTCTGAGTGGTCCAGCTATGCCTACATGATGCATACAAATCCACAATTAGCCAGAGAACATGACATGCCAGCCAAGTGGCACTAGATAACATTATCGTTTAGGCAAGCTGCAAGCTCGAGATTCTAGTGTGCCGTATAAGACAGGGTGCAGCGAATGGTTCCCTTCCGAGATCTTTGCGGTCTCGGTAGGAGGCAAAACGTGACACCAGAACGTTCATGCCACTACGGGGCATGGAGCTGGTCATGGATGGCTATTGGCTCCACGTGGTCCGATGTATGCAAAAGGGACGATGCACGAGCGACTCAGGACTTTTGTTGTGGACTTTGTGGTTAGCGCCATAAATCCGTGATTTGCATATCGCCGCGTCACTCTGCTCCACTACTTGGAGAATCTGAACGAATCAAAGAACGAACGGTGAATTTAATTATAGCCATATGTCTGAAACAAACGACAAGTTTACCAGGGCTGGGAGTATCGTATCTAGAATTCACAAATCGCGACGCATATCGATGCATTTCTTTAAGTTTGCAACATCATACGGTATACAGTTATAAACAGAGTTAAATATTGTGTGCAACGCGGATCAAATATATATGAAGCTGTTCGTGAGAAAAAAATATATATATGCAGCTTGGCTTAGATTCTGGCTGCACTTCTTGTAGCCTTACCAGGGCACATCTCTAGCTAGCTAACTACGGAAAGATTAGCTTTATAAAGTCCTTCATGGCTCGTGCAGCTATGTATAGGCTAGCTTGTTAAGATTCGAAAACGTACAAGTTATATTCCTTCAACGACAACACGCGATGTTGACAGCAATTGCAATTACATGTGGAGGACCATTCTATTGTCCTCATCTCCGCCATTAGCTATTTCCAACAAACAAATAGTGATGACGATCCTCCGCATATGCAATGTACATGGACCAACCGGAATACAGTCTTTTGTTGCAAATACCTTTAAACCAGTAATTCAAAAGTATTTAATATAAAACTATAAACACACAATGTATATTTGTCTTAAAATTATAACACTACGTATATATTCTAATAGAAAATAGTAGGTAAAGTCAATTTTAAAGGCTGTATGGTTGTGATTACATATATCGAAAAGGCTGGCTGTTCTAGGATGCAACTTATACATACTGCACATTCAACTACCGGGCCACCTCAGGCCTGAATGGCTGAATCCGCACGGACCATGGCAGTTTTCCCTTGAAGCTTTGGAACACATGCATGGCTGCTAAGATTTTCGATCAAAAGAAGACTCGGTGTGTTACATGGGCTGGCGGGAGCGTTGGCGGGGGGCGCCGACCGATGGGCTTCTCCCATGTCGTTGAAAGGATTAAATGGGCCTACATTCCATAAATTGGGTCAAAATCTCCATAGGCCCATGGGGCACCGCAGGCTGTGTGTGTATTTCACTCGCCATTTTCAGTTTCTCACCTCCTCCACGCGTCGTCAAACTGACAATCCGAGCAAGGAAAACCAGCGGCGGAGTTCTACTTTACCGAGGAGGTGGTGGCGGTAGTGGTGAGTGGCGGCCCTAGCCCTAGCTTCTCGCGAGCAGTGTACCGCCGCCACCGGCCGTGGGGTTGGTCCGCGCTGTTCTCCGTTGGCGCTCGAAGGTGACCCATCTCTCTCCCTTTCCTCGTTGTACGCCTGTACCTGCTCCACCGATTGCTTTGCTGCGAGTGGGTTGCTCGCTCTACCTCTCTGAACTCTGATCAAATGTGCGCGCTTGGGGGGCTTCGATTGATCAATTTTGATCTGCTCGGTGTGGACATTGTCCCAAAATGATGTCGCCTATATTTATCCCCGAAAAGAAGAGACGGTGAGGGATTTGGACTGAATTGGCCAATTGGGTGCTGCTGGGGCTGGGCTGTTCCTGTGCCATAGTGAGCAAGGAACCACGCTGCACTGTCAAGCTTTCTTTGTTGCGTGACGGGGACTTCCATTCGGATTACGGAGCTCGCAGACTTTCAGAGGTTCTGGAACTAGGTTATCTTGGGATGCTGTCAGTGGCTCAAGAAAACATGGACAGCATCCCCAGTGCTGCGGCCTGGGGTTTCATTTCCTTGGCCTCTGGAATCTAGGAAGCATATACACTTCGATCCAGACATTCCTAAAGACAACCACACTGACCTTGTGGCTCACATTAACTGGCGTGCCTTGATTCTAAATAGACAGATCGAATGATTAGTAGTTGCTCACTTTAACAAATATTCACTGGACAAAGGATCCTGAGTAGAGAGTAGTCTGTAATTATGTTAATTGGTCAATTTCTATAAGTTTTGCTTTCGTTTGGGCAAACAAAGAAATGTGATACCAATTTAGTTCATTGTATCGTTTCTATATTTTCATAAACGTTAACAATGCAATAGTTTGCTTTGTTTATACAGTAAGCCTCAAATCCTTTAATTGATTCTGCCATGGTGAAATTTTTGTTGTTGTTGTTGTCAGCACGCCAACTACTGATACGTCGTCTCAGATTAGAATACTACTCTAATGTAATGTAGGAAACGACTACTTTGCTTTGACCCTTAAGTAGCACCAATACTGTATGGTGGCTCATTCTGCCTGGTTTGTGTAAAGAACTATGCTACTCTAGAAACTGATGGCTGATTCGTATCATTTTGCTGTTTTACAATCTGGGACTAATAGCTCAATCATTAGTACTACATGGCAAATGACAAAGCTGGGCTAGTCTTATTGGCCTCTCATAATCCCCCGTGTCCCTTTGTTCAGATTCAGTTGCTGGCAACTAGATCTGCACCTGTGATTGCTCACAGTTTGTGCTCCTCTCCTGCAATATATATGCTTGTGTTGTGTCCTGGTTGGTATTGTCCATCCCAATCTCACCATTTGAAGGTCTGTGGAGGAACACTGACTGTGTGTTTTGAATCAAGAAATGTAACAGTTAAATACATTTTTATCATATTCTCATAATTTTAACTCTATGATATGATACCTTTCTTCTACGCTACAGAAGTATAGAATATTGACTTCATAATTTGTAGACACCTCAAGAAAATTTAGATCTTTATGTTTGTCTCTTTCGCGTTGGTTTAGTTCTAGATGGCTAACAACAAAAGCTGTGGAGATTGCCTTGACTAAGAACTACAGTAATGTGATACTCTGTTGTAGCATCTGACCAGTCTTGACTGTGTAAATTTAAACATTTAGTCTGTAGCCTGTGGGGCTTTCAATGGACTAATTCATATAGTCTAAATGGCAGTTTCTCTTTCATTTAGTTAATTGTCTATGTTGCATATTTTTGTGTGTGTAGTTCTATAGATGGAACGAGTTCGGTCTACTATGATTTTTCCAGGGTATATGGCTCATGGTTATGGAAACACACCTTCTATGCTTAGAAAACATCGAGTTCAAGCGAAGATGATGCATTGAGGGACCAAAATGTCAATCTTGATGACTCACATTGAAAACCAGATGGCATTCAGTGTCAGCAGTGAGCTGGTTGACACAAATAATAATGCCATAAAAGAGAACCCGGAAAATAGTGAACCTTTTGTTGGCATGGAATTTGAATCAGAGGAAGCTGCAAAGGTGTTCTACATAGCTTATGCTCGTCGGGTAGGTTTCTCTGTGCGCATTAGCAAGTCCGGCGCTCAAGGAATGATGAGTCTATTATCATGAAACGTTTCCTGTGTTCAAAAGAGGGTTTCCATAATAAGAAGCAAAACTATGACACTGGTAAGAGAAAGAGAGGTTGTGGAACAAGGGAGGGTTATCCTGCAATGATTGAAGTAACACAGAAGTATTACAGGCGGTGGGTTGTGGTCAAGTTGATCGAGGAACACAATCATGTCTTGGAAGCTCCAAGCATAGTGAGATATGTTGCACCTGAGGAATATGCACAATAAGAAGTTCAGAACCATTCATAGGAATGGAGTTACCTTCTCATGAAGCTGCCCAGACATTCTATTATGCCTATGCCAGCCGTATGGGCTTTGAAGTGCGAATCAGATTATCCCGCCGCTCACCCAAGGATGGAACAATTGTAATGCAGCGCTTTGTTTTCACCAAAGAAGGGACTGCTCCTTGTGAAGAAAATAATAACGAGAACAACAGAAAGAGAAATCAGGCTGCTATAAAGGAAGGTTGTGAGGCGTCATTTGAGATAGTAAAAAGGGACCAGGATAAATGGGTTGTTTCCAAGTTTTTCTTGGCACATACACATGAGTTGGCTGCTGCATCAGACAAAGTACACTACATTCAATTGAACAGTGATGTTGTCATTCTTGCAAAACCTAGTGTTCTTCGAGGAAATTTGATTGCACCACCCACTAATCCACAGCTTGGAGAATTTGCAAGGAATTTTGAGGATCAATCTCCAAATAATCAAGAAATAATAGAACCTTGCCGTTGTGCTTTTGTGCTGGATGATACCCAGTAGCTTCTTAGAAACTTCAAGCGGCTGAATGCTGAGAATCCTACATTTTTCATATGCATTTCAGGTTGACAAAAATGATTGCTTCACACATGCCTTCTGGGCTGATGCCAAATTTAGAACATCATACTACTATTTTGGGGATGGTGTTAAGCTTGAGACATCTTTTGTAGAGAATGACGACTTTTTGCCATTAGTTATGTGAACTGGTATCAATCATCACCTGCAAAGTGTAGTGTTTGGTTGTGCATTATTTACTGATTTCACATAATCCTCCTACATTTGGTTCTTCCAAAACTGGATTGCTGCAATGGGTTCACACCATCCTGCATCATTAACTGCAAGTTATAATGAAGCCATTGGTTCAGCAGCAGCTAAAGTATTTCCACAGACACACCATATATATTGTACTTCTCAGATATTAAACAGATGCAAGGAAAGATTAGCAAACGTGTATTCTAGATGTGCGTCTTTTGAAGAGGAATTCGGTGTGTGTGTGTTAATGAGTCTGAAACAGCTTAAATATTTGAGTCAAGTTGGAAGAAGATCCTTGATAAATATGGTCTGGATGACAACCTATGGCTCAAGTCTCTATACAGAATTCGGCATAGATGGGTTCCTTTGTACTTCGAGTAAGTTTTTACTGAACTTTCAGCAACTCAGAGACCTGAAAGCTTGAGAAGTTATTTCAGAAATACTTCAACAAAACAACAACTTTGTCAATCTCCATCTCATTATTTGAACATGTGATGGCTGGATGGACAGAGAACGAAGCTCTTCAAGATCTGGCAACATCTTTTTACCATACCTATTTTAAGAACTCCCGCAAACATGTTGAAACAGGTGTCAGAAATATACATGGGTGCATATTTAACATCTTTGAGGAGGAATTTATTGAATCATTAGGATATTATGGGCCTGTTTGGCATGGCTCCAGCTTCACAGATTCATGCTCCAACTCCAAACTCCAGCTGGAGCTAGCTCTGGATGAAGTTGGAGCTGTCTGGAGGGAGTGTTTGGCTAGCAGGTTGCTGTTTGCTCCAAAGAAGAGAGTTTTTGGGTGAAATGCCATTCTTACCCTTTGCAGACTGGGCCGAAAGTTTGGTTTGTTGGGCTGCTAGTCCGTTGAGGCTATTCAAACATTACAACCAAATAGTATTATGTTAAGACAAATATTACATATCTTAAGGCATACAAGTTTTGAATCCATGGTTCCAAAATGATAACATGCCACAAATAAAAACTCACTACACTAGTTCCAAGCTAGGGCGACAAATGTAGCCAAACTATCACGAAATGTATCCATAGTGATAAAACTTGAATCCTCTGTTGATCCATCAGAGGCATGCACGGGCACAGCATACTTGTTATACCTATCTGGGATAGTAGGCACATAGCTAGGATCTCGATCAAAGTTAGCAAAGTCGGCATCCTCACTTGCATGCTCGCGTATGAAATTGTGAAGGACCATGGTGGCAGCAACAATCTTCTTTTGTGTGAGCATGGAATAGCTGGGCATCTTGTAAAGGATGTGCCATTTCATCTTAAGTACTCCAAATGAGCGCTCAATAACATTACGGATAGATGAATGTACCAACTCACAAATGCAATTTTAGAACAAATTCCAATACTTCTGAACCATATATGAACCATACAGTCAAGATGCCAAAGACACTAGTCACCACTCACCATTCATAATACTGAACTAGTGAACTTCACTACAAATTAACTTGAAATACACTGAAATCCCTAAGCTGATATTGCTAAATGAGTCCAATTTTTTCAGCAACAACAGCAAATTGCCATCTAACAGTAGAAAAACGAGACAGCAGGAGGGGCATGAGACAACAGCAATGGAGGAACGGACAGGGGCTACGGAGAGCGCAAGAGGGGGGCTGGTACCTTGGCGCAGCAGGAGGGGGGCGCAGGCACGGCCTCCTCAACGACGACGGCCTCCACTCGCCGGGATGCTGCATCGAGAGGTCTAGGGTTAGGGTTGGGGGTGAGAGAGGAGGAGAGGGACCAGTGTGAGGTAAATACCGGAGGGAGAGGTGCTCTGGCGGCGTCCCTGGCGGCCTTCCCGGCGTCCATGGCGGCGACGGGAGGCGCGCCTGGAGTCGGATTGGAGGAGCGCGAGGGAGGGAATCGCGGTGCGAGGGGGTAGTCGGGGGCGCGAGGGAGGGTCGGAGGAAAATAGAAGCGAACCGGTACATGTGTAACCAGTGGCATGGTGGGTAATTTCTCCCCAACTCCACGACGTAGCTTGAAACCGTGGGTTTTGGAGCTGCTGAAGAGGTGCTCCAAAAAATGAACTAGCACTCCAATAACTCCTCACTGATGAATTCAATTTCTTGTCATTTCATTCGTTAACCTCATCTGCATCCTCCTTTGTTGCTTCAATTAACAAGCAAAAAACTTCAAGAGTTCCATAAGATTTGTGATGATGGTATTTGGATACGCTGAAAGATGTTGGTATATGATGACCTATTTGAAAGGGAAATTTATAGATTATGGTCAAAATTAAACATTTCTTCGTAATTTACCTAAGCCTCGCATTGATGAAATAAAAGGCACACAAACCTTAGAAAGCGGCATTATTTTGTTGTCATCTATGTAAATATTATGAAATTTGCAGGCCTGTTAGTACTATGTACGGCTATGGCTGTCTTGTGTAACCTGAAGCCATTTGTCAATTGCCAATGCCTAACGAAAACAAGACCAAGGAAAAACTATCAGGAAGGAACATGTGGAGCACACACAAATCAAAGGTGTGGCACAAGTCACATCCTTTGGACACAAGACGTGCAAAGATGCAATCACATTGACCAGATCGAACCAGATCAGGTGAAGGCTCATCCAATCTGTCGAAGACATGGCAATTGCGTACCATCATCCCATTTGGAATGAGCTAAGGGGGGCCACAATATACTAATGTACAACACCTCATAGAAAACCAGACGACAGCCAAAGCATCACATGGTTCCAGGCTCCCTCGTGTTTTGTTTGAAGAAAAGAGAAAAGATTCCCCATCACAACGACCAACGAGGATGTGTCGATCAGAACAACTTTTGAGCAGCAAAGCGTGCTCGGTACTGGTAGTTAAAAGTCTGGACAGCAGAACTATTCTGATGCATGAAGCTGCACAGCACCCAAGACTGGGGGGGGG
>OAMR01000702.1:424886-446810 GCA_900205405.1 Echinochloa crus-galli
AGTATTAAACACAGTCTAAGATACCAAACCTCAACAGAAAAGGATCCGGCACATCTGATTTTCACCTTTGGCACTTCCTTTTATTTACATTTCTAACACGATACATTACGTATCCATAAAGTTACAGCTACATTTTCACCTGCCAAGATCTCATGGTCACTCAAAAAAAAAAACGTTACCGAGCCTACTCTTGATCTTGGCCATCAATACCACCAAGGATACCGCGTGGTGGTCAGCTGTGCGGGTAGAATGCATTGTCTTGTCCCTCACAATTTCCCGCTCAGCAGTGGTGGTGAAGGAGTAGCCGCGCTCAGTCAGGATCTTCATGAGGTAGTCAGTGAGATCACGGCCAGCCAGGTCGAGACGGAGGATGGCGTGGGGGAGGGCATATCCCTCGTAGATGGGGACAGTGTGGCTGACACCATCACCAGAGTCAAGCACGATACCTGAGAGGGAAGAGATTTCAAATGTTAGTGAATCTAGCCTATATATAAAATCCAAAAGACTACAGTTCAGTAGAGAATCAGATCAGCTCACCTGTGGTACGACCACTGGCATACAGTGAGAGGACGGCCTGGATGGCGACGTACATGGCGGGGGTGTTGAAGGTCTCGAACATGATCTGGGTCATCTTCTCACGGTTAGCCTTGGGGTTCAGGGGCGCCTCTGTGAGGAGGACGGGGTGCTCCTCGGGAGCCACACGGAGCTCGTTATAGAAGGTGTGATGCCAGATCTTCTCCATGTCGTCCCAGTTGCTGACGATGCCGTGCTCGATGGGGTACTTGAGGGTCAGGATACCCCTCTTGGACTGCGCCTCGTCACCGACGTAGGCGTCCTTCTGTCCCATCCCGACCATGACACCGGTGTGGCGGGGGCGCCCCACGATACTGGGGAAGACGGCCCTCGGGGCATCGTCCCCGGCGAACCCAGCCTGCCATAATCAAGAGCACACGCACATTGTTGTTGTTAGAGCTTCAGCAGTAACCAACTGAAGACCAAGAGATCAAAACGGTTGCTTACCTTCACCATACCAGTTCCATTGTCGCAGACGAGGGGCTGAATGTCCTCAGCGTCAGCCATTTTCTACCTACAGGAATGCTCGCACGATGCCACATTTGTTAAATCAAGCAGGGATTAAAAAAGCAAGCAGGCAAATTGCAAAGCTATCGATGATTTGGTTCGATTGTTTGCTCTAGAAAACCTATTCTAATTGAACCCTCTGTGTTTTACTCCCAGCAATTATCGAACAAAAAAAACATAGCATTCCCAACAACACCACAGATCGGGCCATTTCGTTTCCGAAACGCCCGCAACGCCTCCAGATCACGCGCCGGAACAAGCAGATCTAAGAAACTCTCGCCGCATTTCCACGGGATCCAGCCGGATCCGCGGCGGGAGCGCGCGAATGCGAGATCGGATCGGCATGACCCGACCCGACCCCGAGCGAGCAATGCCGGGCGGATCTGAGAGAACCGTCGCACCGCGCGCACGGAGAGAGGGGGAACAGGGTGAGCGGCGAGACGGTTACCGGAGTAGCGGCGGGGATCCGCGGCGAGGTGGAGGTCGTCGAGCTCGCGTCGATGGGAGGTGGGGAGGAGAGGAGGGCGAAGCGGTGGTGGTGGAGCGGTAGGGTTGGGAAGGGGGGTGTATATAAGCCACGGCGCGGGGGTGGCGCGGGCGCTGCGCGAGCGGAGGAGCGCAGCGCTCGGCCTCGGCGCCCCGGGCCGGGAGCCGCGGCCCCACGCCTGGCCCCACGACCCGGTGCGGGGAGGAAACAGTGGCCTCCCACTCGCGGCTCGCGGGACGGACGGCCAGCGCGCCCGACGTGCCCGTGCGTGCGGACAACAACTCGCGACGGCATGGCTCGGGCTCGGTCCATCTCCGTCGTCCAGGGCTCCAGGCCTCGTGAGCGTAGATTCGGGGCGTGGTTGGATGGGCCGGCGCGTTTGAAGAAGGCTGGCGCCTCGCGGACAGAATTGGCCCAGCGCTTGGAAATTTCGAAATCCTCTTGAAAAACAGCTTCGAGATTTCAAACGGAGGTCGCGCTAGCCATCACGAACGGTAGAGTTTTGAAAACCTTGCGCCAGAACTCGCTTCTTGCCAAAATTGCTAATCGTAGCAGTCTCAAATTGATGTTTCTTCTGTCATTTTAGACATAGAACTTCCTTCCTTGCATTTTCAAGATTGAAAAGCTCATTTTCCATCATCTCGTCTTTTGTGGCTTCTAGCATTAAACACGGTCTAAGATACCAAACCTCAACCGAAAAGGATCCAGCACACCCGATTTTCACCTTTGGCACTTACTTTTTTTTACATTTCTAACACGATACATTACGTATCTAGATTTTCCACCTGCCAACATCACACGGGGTGTGTTTAATTTCAAAGAGAAAGAAAAAGTTTGGTGAAAATATCACATCAGACATTGTAGCACTTTTCGTTTATTTGTGGTAAACATTGTCCTACCATGACCTAATTAGGCTAAAAAGATTCGTCTCGTCGTGTACATCAAAACCATGTACTTAGCTTTTTTTATTACCCACGTTTAGTGTTTTATGTATGAAAAGAGAGATTCGATGTGATTTGATGTGATAGGTGAATAGTGAAATTTAGGCTGTGTTTAGTTCCAAAAAGTGTAGGAGAAAGTTTGGAAAAAATGTCACATCGGACACTGTAGCGTACTGTAGCACCTTTTGTTTGTTTGTAGTAAACATTGTCCTATCATGACCTAACTAGGCTCAAAAGATTTATCTCGTCGTGTACATCAAAACCATGCGATTACTTTTTTTATTTACCCACGTTTAGTGTTACATGCATGAGGAGAGAGATTTGATGTGATAGGTGGATAGTGATGTTTGGAGAGAGAATTTTGAGAATTTTTGTGATGGAATAGGGAACTAAACACAGCTAGAGAATTTTTAGGTTTTGAGTGGAACTAAACAGGGCCATGGGCCATGGTCACTCAAAAAGACATTACCGAGCCTACCCTTGGTCTTGGCTATCAATACCAACAAGGATGCCGTGCGGTGATCAGCTATGCGGGTACAATGCATTGTCTTGAACGGCTAAACATTGAAGTTGGAGAAAAATGGACATTTTCACCTGTAAATCTGTAATTATTCTATCATGTCAAAATGGACATTCTAAAAAAGAAAGACATAATCAATATTTGAAGTCTACAAAGCACACATCATATGGGGAAAGAAATGAAATGGTTGCCAACTTGACCTGGGGTTGTTAAGCCAACTATTCCTTCAATAATGTTTGAGGTTGATGCATGAGAACTTGTGAATGATAGGAGCATCAGAGTAAAGATTTAGAGAACTATAAACTAATAAACCTGACATTGAAGCTCAGATAAGAGTGTTAATGGGAAAAAGGTTTATATTTAGGACAGTAGAAGATCAAAGGTAACCGTGACAGTGGTGAGTGCATCTAAGATGATAGCCATATTACCACTCACTTTGTTACTGACATGTGGACCCAGGATTTGTCAAATAAAAAATTCCGTTAACGCTGTCTCGGAAAGGGAAAGAAATTTTTGTGGAAACGTAGGACAGAATCAAACGTAGAAAGTCCAAGACTGAGGCCTTGTTTAGATGTTAGAATTGGGTGGGTGAATTTGGGAGTATGATATCACTTCGTAATCATTGCACCACTGTAGCATTTCGTTTGTATTTGTGAAAAAATATCCAAAAATTGATTAATTAGGTTCAAAATGTTCGTCTCGCAGAGCACAACAAAACTGTGTAATTAGTTTTTGATTTCATCTACTCCATATATGTTATGATATTTTGATGTGATGGAGAATTTTTTTTGTATAGTAACTTTGGGAGTGGAATTTGGGATCTGGCCTGACTGCCACCAAACGCGAGAAAGTTGATCGCCTCCCGAACACAACACTTCCGCATCCCCTCTTCGTTCCGGCCGCCCCCCGCCCCCCGCCGGCCGCCGCCGCCGCCGCCCCTCCAACCCAATGGCCTACCCCGCACGCCTCGTGGCCAAGATCCAGCTCGCTGCCTCCCCCGCCGCGACTCCGTGGTCGGAGCCGCGCCGCCCCTCCAGCCTCCGCGTAGGTGAGCGAGTTTGGCGCTACGCGCGAGTTTTTTGCTCTGTTGTTCCATTCCATGCCCTGGGGTATCTTGGCTGTGTTCCCTCGATCGGGGCGTATCGGAGATCGATCGAGTGGTAGGAGTAACCATAGCCTTCGTTTTGGGTGCCGGCCGCCGGCGATCCGCCGTGTACTTGGTCAAGCTGGTTGGCTGTCTCTTTCTGTCTTACCTGCCGCCACCAATGATCTATCCTCCGTTTTTATTCTCGGCAGTGGTAACCTGGGTGACTTGGGAGTGGTGAAACAACATTCTGCTTTTTCAATAAAAAAAACATTCTGCTTTTAGCTTTTTCCTGTTCAGTGAAGCAAACTAGGTTCTTGTTCACTGATCAATTAACTGAATGGTCAAAGAAGTTTGTGCAAATTCTTTCAGCAAGCTGTGATATATTAGCATCACTTGAAGTTATTATGAACTTTTTCCATAACAAGAATGAGAAAACCCAGAATTCACACAATTACTTTAATTTTTCCTGTTTGTTTAATTACAATACATATTTTAACCACATCATCCAGGAACTCGCAGTGGATCCACAACAGTTCAACAGCAAAAGTTTGTTGCAAAATCTACTATCTCGGTGGCGGAAGGTGCAGATGCCTTTGTTGGAGTAAAGCAAAATACTAGACCAATCATAGTCATAGACAACTACGATAGCTTCACATATAATCTATGCCAGGTAAAAGCAGTGTTCTGCTGCATTTATGATGGAGGAACCTTTTCACACATTATGGTAACTTAAAATCTAATTAGATCAGTGATGTGATGGCATAATTAGTGTATTAGTATCAAGACACTCTTTCCATATTCTCTTCAATATGATGTTAAAAGTTAGAGTCTTCATTCTGAGATAATTTTATTTTTGAAATGATTCATTCAGAGATAATTTTATTTTTGAAATGATTCATTCAGAGATAATTAGATGTAAAAACTTTTGACTTTTCCTTGTTACATCCTCGGTGATGCCTTTTAAAAGAAGTATTTGATGAATGAAGCCAGCTTAAGTGAACAAACAATAGTTATGGCCTCTCTTAGAATCTTCAGGCCCTAGGGACTACGGGGATAATAATGCAACACCAAAGTACTATAATATGCGGCTATAAGGTGGCCAAAACAAATGTCCAAGTCCAATGGAAAATCTTTAACAATATGCAATCTTGAACGGAAGAAGCTGTCTCAAATATCTACAGCTTCTCTTCTGGATTGCACTGAAGTTTCCTGACATTTGTCTGTGTGCAGTATATGGGAGAGGTGGGGGCTAATTTTGAGGTTCATCGCAATGATGAGATCACCGTGGAAGAAATTAAGAAGTTGGTAGCTGTTCCTTCCGTATAAAGTCCCACATGTTTACCTTTTTATTTCTCTTAATAAAAGAATCACCTGCAGCTTGTTGCTTGTTCTACAGGATTTCTCCTAGAGGAATACTTATCTCCCCAGGCCCCGGTTAGCGTCTTTCTGTACTAATCCATTCATTTATGCTAACATATGAGATGCAGCAGAGCTTAATGCTAAAACCTACTGTTTTGGCATGCCTAAGTATTCCTTTTCTTTTTAACAAAATTGAAATGGCAGGCACACCTCAAGATTCAGGGATATCCTTGCAAACAGTTACAGAGCTTGGACCCTCTATACCGTTGTTTGGAGTTTGCATGGGTTTACAATGCATTGGAGAGGCATTTGGAGGTTTGTATGTAAACAAGTTGTTCACTTGAATAGTATCTTTATAAACCCAAACCTGTCTTGATTTTTTTTCCCTACACAGGAAGTGTTCTTATCGACTTCTGTATGTTTGTAGGGAAGGTTGTCCGATCTCCTTATGGAGTTGTGCATGGAAAGGGCTCCCTTGTTCATTATGATGACAAGCTTGACGGAACTCTGTTTTCTGGTCTTCCAAAGTAAGATCACTTACTAAATCTTCCCTTCGCTCAGGGTTGATTGGCGTATAGCTTACCATATGTGGGGTCTGATACTTATTTAATTATCTGCTTTCTTGTGTTTGGCCCTCCTTATTTTCCTTGAATTGTCTAGAGCAGCTACCATATAGCTTACTAATTGGGGTTGTTGGAGTATGTGTGTTGGCCCTATAGAGGCCCGGCCCATCTATGAGGCCCATGTATCTCTTCTATATATCCCACCCTCTAGGGTTGGGGAATACAACAGTCCATACTCTTCGGATCCCCGCTCACCTCCTCGGCTTCGACCACGACTACGGCCACCTCGACTTCGGCTACTTCGGCACTAAGGGGCTATCATTTATGTGTCTCCAGTCTTGAAGTCCGCTGTGCCGGTAGTTCAGACTGCGGGGGGTATTGTCCCTGAGTGTACTTTGTGTACTTTCTTTCGTGTCCTGTCTTGAACTCCGTTGTGTCGGTAGTTCAGACTGCAGGGGGGTGTTGGAGTATGTGTGTTGGCCCTATAGAGGCCCGGCCCATCTATGAGGCCCATGTATCTCTTCTATATATCCCACCCTCTAGGGTTGGGGAATACAACAGTCCATACTCTTCTACAGGGGTCACGGGCAATTAGCTCAATACATGCCTTATCTCCAAGTTAGGAACACAATAATCAGGCTTTACTAAGAATGCGGAGTGATGATACATGATTTAAAAATAAAGGATACTTAACTATGGTATGAAACAGCTTAACAATCCAACAAGAAATATGTTGCCGATAAAGAACTTGGGTTCGGTAAATCTGTCAAGTTTTTGTCGGGAGTTGTATTGTTGGAATCGCCATCCTTAAACTTCCTTATTTATCTCATCAAAGAAACAGAGTTGCTTCTTTTGTTCTATTATTACCTTTATCACAAAGGGAACAAAAAAACATTGTTGAACTATCTTTATTTCTTAGCTTTTATTAATGTGCACCCTACAAGTTATAAATAGGTAAATTTCCCCCATAAGGAAAGGAAAGTTAATTTGTGTTGTTCTCTCTTTGGAGCATCCATTGAGGGCGATTGGAAATATAAAAAATTATGAAGTTTTTTTTTTTCTAAACATTTGAGCTCAACATTACCCAAGGGAAGCTTTTACTAATAACTCCTCTAAATTGGAGACTTTTCTTGTTAACAAAGCTCTGTGTACTCAAGATGAAACTGTGACCGCTAATGGATTATTGGATCATGGTATTTTAGCATCAGCTACACTGAACAATGCAATTAGATAGAGACATTTTTACAATGTATTTTCTCATCTCATTCATGTAAGTACACTAATTATCGGTTTTGAAAAGGAATGAACGCCTGCACACATATCATACTGCTATCTTTCCTGTGCTGGAGAATAGCACTTTTGTTTATACTAACAAGCTAAAGATTTCATTGGAGATTCTACTAGAACTAGTAGTAGCTATTGGCATTGAGTTTTTCATGCAAAAGACTAATCAGTTGTCCTGTAGTCCATTCCAAGCTGGAAGGTACCACAGCCTTGTTATTGAAAAGGATAGTTTTCCGCATGATACCCTGGAAATCGTTGCCTGGACAGATGACGGGCTGATCATGGCTGCTCGCCACAGGAAATACAAACATATTCAGGTTTGTGCACGTCTTTTCTTAGTGCAATCCTAAGCATCATTTCAACTCATGTAGCCCAGAAATTTGCTACTGTATTTATAAGTTGCTTTATTCTAACAAAAATAAAATGCCTCTTTTGTTGCCTTGTGATTTGTGCTCACAGAAAGACCAGAAATTCTGCATAACTGGGAGTCTATATAAACCTTCAGGCCTTCGAAACATGTCATCCTTTTTGAGATGAACTTTAACCCATGAACGAATTCACCTGTTTGGTAACACAAGCTGTCTTCTTGATTCTCACCTCTGGGCCATTATCAGCACAAAATCCATAACTAAATAACCAAGAAGAGCAGATTAAATTTTCGTTCAAATTTGGCTTACAATTGATAGATTGCTTGAATTCGGCTGTCTTGAGCAAAACTGGTAGACTTCCAGTTGGTGTTTCCATTAGATCCTCCCATCTATTTGCATTCTGCCAGAAAACTAGTAGACTTCCGGTTGGTATTTCAAGTAGAAACTCCTACATCTTTTGAATTTCTTGATTTTAGTTTTCGTTCAAACCAACCACTTCAATCTTTGTCTGTCATATTTGATGTTTACGTGTCATTGTTCTCCCTTCCGAATTTACAGTGAACGTTCATGATGTAGGGCGTGCAGTTTCATCCAGAGAGCATCATAACCACTGAAGGAAGGCTCATGGTCAAGAATTTCATCAAGATTATTGAAGGCTACGAAGCCTTGAACTGCATTTAGTGATTTGTCTAGTTGGAAGCAGCAGCCAGATGTGGTGACTAAAAGATGCTGTAGCTATATATTCTGGTCTCCCCCATCAGCGTATTTCCGCTGGTGCTCGAACATGTAGTAAACTTCAGTTGCCCTCCTATTGTGCTTGAACATGTAAACTTCAGTTGCCCACGTTCAGATACTGTCACAACTCACAACACCCCAAGTCGAACTACTGTACATGTTGAAATGTCTGGGTCACATTACAATTAATGGACATGAAATTGTCTCTTTTTTAGCAGCTCGACTCTAGTTCATTTAACCTCTCTAAATCCCTGCGACCAAAATGAAGTAGCAATTCAGTGCAGTTCAATGTAGTGAATTTTTTAAACTTCTTCCCTTATTCGCAACCGTCAGGCATGTGCAATGTACCAGGAAGAATGTTAAAAGACTACAGAGCAACTTCACACCAAAAATATGCACGATGTTCGCACTGCTTTCTGAATTAAGGAAAACCCACTCAAATATAACATCGACTACGCAACAAAGCGAATGTTAAAAAACACAGGACAACTTCACACAGAAAAGATACGCGACAACGAGACCTTGTTTAGATGCCGAATCTGGGATGGCAAATTTAGCAGTACGATGTCACGTCGTAATCATTGCGTTACTGTAGCATTTCGTTTGTTTGTATGAAAAATTGTCTAAAAATTGATTAATTAGGCTCAAAATGTTCGTCTCGCAGAGTACAACAAAACTGTGTAATTAGTTTTTAATTTCATCTAAACGCAATGATTACGACGTGACATCGTACTGCTAAATTTGCCATCCCAGATTCGGCATCTAAACAAGGTCTCGTTGTCGCGTATCTTTTCTGTGTGAAGTTGTCCTGTGTTTTTTAACATTCGCTTTGTTGCGTAGTCGATGTTATATTTGAGTGGGTTTTCCTTAATTCAGAAAGCAGTGCGAACATCGTGCATATTTTTGGTGTGAAGTTGCTCTGTAGTCTTTTAACATTCTTCCTGGTACATTGCACATGCCTGACGGTTGCGAATAAGGGAAGAAGTTTAAAAAATTCACTACATTGAACTGCACTGAATTGCTACTTCATTTTGGTCGCAGGGATTTAGAGAGGTTAAATGAACTAGAGTCGAGCTGCTAAAAAAGAGACAATTTCATGTCCATTAATTGTAATGTGACCCAGACATTTCAACATGTACAGTAGTTCGACTTGGGGTTGGGGTGTTGTGAGTTCAGCATCTGAACGTGGGCAACTGAAGTTTACATGTTCAAGCACCATAGGAGGGCAACTGAAGTTTACTACATGTTCGAGCACCAGCGGAAATACGCTGATGGGGGAGACCAGAATATATAGCTACAGCATCTTTTAGTCACCACATCTGGCTGCTGCTTCCAACTAGACAAATCACTAAATGCAGTTCAAGGCTTCGTAGCCTTCAATAATCTTGATGAAATTCTTGACCATGAGCCTTCCTTCAGTGGTTATGATGCTCTCTGGATGAAACTGCACGCCCTACATCATGAACGTTCACTGTAAATTCGGAAGGGAGAACAATGACACGTAAACATCAAATATGACAGACAAAGATTGAAGTGGTTGGTTTGAACGAAAACTAAAATCAAGAAATTCAAAAGATGTAGGAGTTTCTACTTGAAATACCAACCGGAAGTCTACTAGTTTTCTGGCAGAATGCATATAGATGGGAGGATCTAATGGAAATACCAACCGGAAGTCTACCAGTTTTGCTCAAAGACAGCCGAATTCAAGCAGTCTATCAATTGTAAGCCGAAATTGAACGAAAATCTAATCTGCTCCTCTTAGTTAATTAGTTATGGATTTTGTGCTGATAATGGCCCAGAGGTGAGAATCAAGAAGACAGCTTGTGTTACCAAACAGGTGAATTCGTTCATGGGTTAAAGTTCAAAAATTACAAAGTAGTAGGACGACATGTCTCCATCTCAAAAAGGATGACATGTTTCGAAGGCCTGAAGGTTTATATAGACTCCCAGTTATGCAGAATTTCTGGTCTTTCTGTGAGAGCACAAATCACAAGGCAACAGAAGAGGCATTTTAATTTTGTTAGAATAAAGCAACTTATAAATACAGTAGAAAATTTCTGGGCTACATGAGTTGAAATAATGCTTAGGATTGCCCTAAGAAAAGACGTGCGCAAACCTGAATATGTTTGTATTTCCTGTGGCGAGCAGCCATGATCAACCCGTCATCTGTCCATGCAACGATTTCCAGGGCATCATGCGGAAAGCTATCCTTTTCAATAACAAGGCTGTGGTACCTTCCAGCTTGGAATGGGCTACAGGACAAGTGATTAGTCTTTTTAATGAAAAACTCAATGCCTACTACTAGTTCTAGTAGAATCTCCAATGAAGCTTTAGCTTGTTAGTATAAACAAAAGTGCTATTCTCCAGAACAGGAAAGATAGCAGTATGAGATGTGTGCAGGTGTTCATTCCTTTTCAAAACCGATAATTAGTGTACTTACATGAATGAGATGAGAAAAATCATTGTAAAAATGTCTCTATCCAATTGCATTGTTCAGTGTAGCTGATGCTAAAATACCATGATCCAATAATCCATTAGCGGTCAAAGTTTCATCTTGAGAACATAGAGCTTTGTTAACAAGAAAAGTCTCCAATTTAGAGGAGTTATTAGTAAAAGCTTCCCTTTGGTAATGTTGAGCTCAAATGTTTAGAAAAAAATACTTCATAATTTTTTATATTTCCAATCGCCCTCAATGGATGCTCCAAAGAGAGAACAAGACAAATTAACTTTCCTTTCCTTTTGGGGGAAATTTACCTATTTATAACTTCTAGGCTGCACATTAATAAAAGCTAAGAAAATAAAGATAGTTCAGCGATGTTTTTTTGTTCCCTCTGTGATAAAGCTAATAATAGAACAAAAGAAGCAACTCTGTTTCTTTGATGAGATAAATAAGGAAGTTTAAGGATGACAATTCCAACAGTACAACTACTGATAGAAACTTGATTCAGATTTGCCGAACCCAAGTTCTTGATCGGCAACATATTTCTTGTTGGATTGTTAAGCTGTTTCATACCATAGTTAAGTATCCTTTATTTTTAAATCATGTATCATCACTCCGCATTCTTAGTAAAGCCTGATTATTGTGTTCCTAACTTGGAGATAAGGCATGTATTGAGCTAATTGCCCGTGACCCCAATTAGTAGGCTATATGGTATCTGGTCTAGACAATTCAAGGAAAATAGGGAGGGCCAAACACAAGAAAGCAGATAATTAAATAAGTATCAGACCCCTCATATGGTAAGCTATACGCCAATCAACCCTGAGCGAAGGGAAGATTTAGTAAGTGATCTTACTTTGGAAGACCAGAAAACAGAGTTCCGTCAAGCTTGTCATCATAATGAACAAGAGAGCCCTTTCCATGCACAACTCCATAAGGAGATCGGACAACCTTCCCTACAAACATACAGAACTCGATAGGAACACTTTCCGTGTAGGGAAAAAAAATCAAGACAGGTTTGGGTTTATAAAGATACTATTCAAGTGAACAACTTGTTTATATACAAACCTCCAAATGCCTCTCCAATGCATTGTAAACCCATGCAAACTCCAAACAACGGTATAGAGGGTCCAAGCTCTGTAACTGTTTGCAAGGATATCCCTGAATCTTGAGGTGTGCCTGCCATTTCAATTTTGTTAAAAAGAAAAGGATGTCCATTAATTGTAATGTGACCCAGACATTTCAACATGTACAGTAGTTCGACTTGGGGTTGGGGTGTTGTGAGTTCAGCATCTGAACGTGGGCAACTGAAGTTTACATGTTCAAGCACAATAGGAGGGCAACTGAAGTTTACTACATGTTCGAGCACCAGCGGAAATACGCTGATGGGGGAGACCAGAATATATAGCTACAGCATCTTTTAGTCACCACATCTGGCTGCTGCTTCCAACTAGACAAATCACTAAATGCAGTTCAAGGCTTCGTAGCCTTCAATAATCTTGATGAAATTCTTGACCATGAGCCTTCCTTCAGTGGTTATGATGCTCTCTGGATGAAACTGCACGCCCTACATCATGTCTTGCTCTCATTCTGGGGCAGCGTCAAGGTGATGCCACCGTTGCGTCCATAAGTAAGATCCGAGTTGGCCAGGTCTATGCTGCATCTGTGATGTATGGTTATTTCCTCAAGCGAGTTGATCAGAGGTTTCAGCTTGAGAAGTCGATGAAGAGCCTCCCCTGGGGATCAGAAGAGGAAAACGATGCTTTCAATCAAGTTATGACGACCGACTCGATGCCCTCAGCTCAGCCTTCTAGCTCTCACCCGGAGATGGCCCCATGGACTTCACCTAACTTCAGCGGAGGAGGGCCTAGCCAATCTATCAAGCCTTGCCGCCTTAGATCATATGTCATGTCATTTGATTCAGACACACTGCAGAGGTATGCGACAGTTAGGTCAAAGGAGGCCTTTGGCATCATTGAGAAGCACACGGAAGCACTCTTTGGGAAACCAGAGATTGTGATTACACCTGAAGGCACAGTTGATTCTTCCAAGGACGGGCATATTAGGATTAGCTTCTCCGGCCTGAGAAGGCTGATCCTGGAGGCAGTTACTTTTGGATCCTTCCTCTGGGATGTTGAGAGCTTTGTGGACTCCAGTACCATTTTGTGGCCAAACTAAGATTGTCATCGCAACTTGAAGGAAGAAGATTCACGGTTTTTATCTGGTCTGATGTCTTATGGCTCAGTAAAGACCGTTGTACAATGATGTGACATTTACCGCACCCAGTGCTGTTCATTCTATGATTTGCCCACTTTTGTGGCATCTTAGTATTGTAAAGACGAAATGTTGTTACCTGATATTTAGCCATTAGGTTATATTAGCATCTATGCTGCACGGGGTACTAAGTGTTGTATTTTATGACTGTTTCCTCTGCAAATTGTAAGAGGAATCCTAGGCTCCTAGCCAGTTTTTTTGGAAGCTATTCTCGGGCCTTGTTTAGATGACAAATTCAACTTCCAAATTCACTATGCAAAAAGAAGATTCCCTATCACATCAAAATGTCATAACATTTATGGAGTATTAAATGCGGCCACTGTAGCGTTTCGTTTGTATGTGCGAAAGATTGTCCAAAAATTGATTAATTAGGCTCAAAATGTTCGTCTCGCAGAGTACAACAAAACTGTGTAATTAGTTTTTGATTTCATCTACATTTAATACTCCATAAATGTTATGACATTTTGATGTGATAGGGAATCTTCTTTTTGCATAGTGAATTTGGAAGTTGAATTTGTCATCTAAACAAGGCCCGAGAATAGCTTCCCAAAAAAACTGGCTAGGAGCCTAGGATTCCTCTTACAATTTGCAGAGGAAACAGTCATAAAATACAACACTTAGTACCCCGTGCAGCATAGATGCTAATATAACCTAATGGCTAAATATCAGGTAACAACATTTCGTCTTTACAATACTAAGATGCCACAAAAGTGGGCAAATCATAGATGCATACAGCACTGGGTGCGGTAAATGTCACATCATTGTACAACGGTCTTTACTGAAGCCCATAGACATCAGACCAGATAAAAACCGTGAATCTTCTTCCTTCAAGTTGCGATGACAATCTTAGTTGGCCACAAAATGGTACCTGGAGTCCACAAAGCTCTCAACATCCCAGAGGAAGGATCCAAAAGTAACTGCCTCCAGGATCAGCCTTCTCAGGCCGGAGAAGCTAATCCTAATATGCCCGTCCTTGGAAGAATCAACTGTGCCTTCAGGTGTAATCACAATCTCTGGTTTCCCAAAGAGTGCTTCCGTGTGCTTCTCAATGATGCCAAAGGCCTCCTTTGACCTAACTGTCGCATACCTCTGCAGTGTGTCTGAATCAAATGACATGACATATGATCTAAGGCGGCAAGGCTTGATAGATTGGCTAGGCCCTCCTCCGCTGAAGTTAGGTGAAGTCCATGAGGCCATCTCCGGGTGAGAGCTAGAAGCCTGAGCTGAGGGCATCGAGTCGGTCGTCATAACTTGATTGAAAGCATCGTTTTCCTCTTCTGATCCCCAAGGGAGGCTCTTCATCGACTTCTCAAGCTGAAACCTCTGATCAACTCTCTTGAGGAAATAACCATACATCACAGATGCAGCATAGACCTGGCCAACTCGGAGCTTACTTATGGACGCAACGGTGGCATCACCTTGACGCTGCCCCAGAATGAGAGCAAGGTGGTTCTCGATCATTTCACAAGCCTCGGGCGAGTGCAAACGCTGAAGCCTTTCTTCCACAGTCTCTGCCCACTGGTCAACTCTTCCTGAAGAATCAATGGAGTGTGAGAGCGCTGGAACCAAAGAAACACCAGCTTCAACAAACTTCTGAACAACCAGAGCATAAAGTATCTCCTCCAAGGTCCTTCTCCGCTCCTTTTCCTTTACTTCAGCAATCCGTCTATTTCCAGAAGAAAAAAAAAGGGAATTAGCCAATATTTTTCCAAAGTCCAACTAACAGGAAACTATTGGCGCATTATCAGAAGTAACCAAGATTCAACATTCAGATGTAACTGGGTTTTATCGTAAGCTACAGCATGACTGAAAAGATGATTCTAAATCACAATCATATATTATGATTTATTAACTATGATAGCTCCATCCTAATCAAACAGGCTAGAATAGTTTGACTTCTCCTCTCTATGCATAACACAATTGACAATCATTTCATAAATGATATGGTCATCTCCCCAAATCCTAATCACACAGTCAAGAATAATGTGTTTTCCTCTCTATGCATAACACAATTGATAATCAGTTTGCGTATAATATGGCCATTCCCCAAATATTTCTAGATTTATTTTAACCTTACATAATGTTTAAGGAGGTGAACAGGCATCCATAAACTACAAGATTTAATCTGTGCTGGATGCAGCATGTCAGCTGGCCTTGACAGCTTGACAGTTATACAATTCATATGTGACAGTCTGTTGCGCTAGGTCTCTTGATATGCAATCAGGTAGCTCAGAATAATTATCTTTACCAAAATCATATCCTCTTCCAGCTAGATGCACCGTAAGTAACAAGGGCAACGAACTCAGTGACGACGAACCACAATTACCTGTACAGCACCAGGTCACCACCTGGCGGAGCTGGCTTGTCGCCTGCACCGCTCTCCTTGTCCTTGTCTTTCTCGGACTCGCGGTCCGTCTGGAGCTGCTCGAGCTGCTGCTCGGCGGCGGCGGGCAGCAGGTGCGGGTGCGTGTGCAGGATCTGCGCGAGGAGCTGCCCCGCCGGCGATTCCATCCTGAGCGGCGCGATAGACGAAGACGGCGGCAGGGACTCCGAGGGAGACCACGACGCCCTGACCACACTGCTTCGCCTCTTAGCCCTAGCGGTGAGCTGCTGCCGCCCGAGGCCCTGCGCGTAACGACCAGCAGCATCAGTCAACCACTCCATTTCCATGCTCAAACGAATTATACATGACGAACCGAATCATGTGAAGAAATAAAATGAACATATTGCAGGATAATCACGCCAAAACCAAGCAAGGTGAAATCCTTCCTCCAGAAGCAACGGTACAAGAAGGGGAAATGGATAAGGGCGCCACAGAAATTAGAGATAAGATCCAGCTTCTTTTTTTTCATTCTAACATAAGCACGCAACCGTCGAGGTTCAAGACACAAAGCTTTCACCGTAACAGAGAACCAGAAAGCTCCTCCCTACCTTGATGGAGCCGAAGGCGAAGCCACGCCTCCGGTCGAACGGGAGCGAGCTCGCGCCCGGCGCCGCGGGCCGCCGCGAGGGGCCGGCGGCGGCGGCGGTGGGCAACCTGAGCGCCGCGGATGCTGCTGCCTCCATGGGCCGATTCGAAGCCTGGAGTGCGCGAATCTGGACGGAGCAAGAGCGAATTCGAGGGTGTGTGGGGTTGCGGAATTGGGGATCTTTCTCTGCGGTGGTTGGTTGGAGAACGGAATTCGTTGCGTCTAGTTGAGGTTTTGGGGCGCCCTGATAGGGGGTGGAGGCCGCGCTTCGCTGTGGGTCAGAGCACGCGGACGGAAACGAAGCACGAAGCAGCAGTCGCCGTGTGCCGGTGTCTCTTCCTTCTCGCGTGTAAGAACAGGTGGGAAATTGTTTTTCTTTTCTTTTTCCTGGTTCACTTTTTTCATGTGAGGGATTAGTAAATTGACTTTTCAAAAAAGGAAACAGTAGTAAATTGCAGTGAATAAAAAAAATGAAGTACGGAACGTACACGTATGCTGGAAAACTACGGGTGATGATGGAGCAAGTGGCACGGTACGCACCTATGGTTTGCTGCATGCTCGGCTTGCAGTATATAATTCACAAATTTCACCTGACTCGTGCGATTTTTCAGTATATCTAAGATTGCTTCGCCATATTTTGACGCGAAAATACAACAGGATGGTTTGCTTGAAACAGTAATCTGCAAGAGTAGTTGATAGAACTTTTGGCATTCCAATGGTGTTAGCACTTTTATATGTGTTTCCTGGATAACTGGTTAGAGTAATGTTTGTCAGTTGCTCCGTGACATTATCTCTGGCTGAAGGAAACCCATGATGTTCTGGAAGCAACTAGAAGGCGTTCACGGAATCTTTCCGATTTTCTATTTTGGATAGCGATATGAACACCCTGTTACTAATTCTTACATGTTGGCAGCATTTGCCGTCTCGCTGGAGGCTCCTGAATGCAATGCTCCACTCAGACTAAAGGGTCCAAGTGAACTCCACACACAAGTTTTGAACTTGATGAGGACGCCATTCTGCAGCTCAACAATTCCATCCTTGAGGCACACTCAATGCCAAAAGGCAAAAGTAATTTAGACGTGGACAAGGCTCCTAACAACCAGTTCGTGCATGTATCACTACCACCTTAAGTTCATTGTGCGACTAATGATCAGCATCTTCCTGACAAAGCTGGTTTGGTTCATCAAATCGTTTATGATGACACTTACGTGTTGTTTTGTTCCTTAATTTTTCTTTTCAGAAACAATGGACTGGATTGACAAAGTACAAAGAATTTTATGATTGTGATATCAAACATGCATGATTAAAAAAAGAGTCGTATGTGATGTCCCTTTGCAAATACTAGCGTGTATTTCTATATGAAACTAGCAATGTGGCCCGTGTAAATTTACGCGGGTAGCTAGTATTTTACACTAATTTTTTGATTTTTTTAACTTAAATACAATTTTATTTAAATATCCGTTGTTATATTATCAATACGGTTTGTCCAAGTGTGCTCAAACTAACGTATCATTTTTTATCATCATGCAAGTGCCACATGATATGAAACAATATTTGATATTAGTACGTTGATCAACTTATAATTTTCTTATTTATTTAATTTAGAATTTAACTATTTATTTATTGTAACCAATGGACTTTAAGGGTTAATATAGATCGTAGTGTGTATTATTTTTATTTCAAGTAATATGGTAATAAGATTATATTATTAAGATTACTTCACCAATACCTCTCAAAACAGACTCCAAATATTAAAAATATTAAAAATAGGTAGGGATTTTTCCTGCTGACTTCGGTAAAAAAGAAACCAGACTCTCCAAATACTAAATGGAGGCTACCTTTATTTTTTTAAGTGCCACAAAAATGCTACAACTCTTGCAATAGCCCTCATAAATATATGGCTTTCTATAAACCTGAAAGCCTCCCATAGGGGGTCAAGTAGAGGCCCGCTGTAGTTTAACTTTTTCTGGACCCTCTAAACTCGGGATAGGGGCTTGTTGGGTCTGCTGGAGTGAACTTTTTTCGGACCCTCTAAACTTGGGACAGACGCTTGTTTGGTTTGCTGGAGTACAATTTTTTTAGACCCTCTAAACTTTAGATAGGGGCTTGTTTGGTCTGATGAAGTTGCTCTAAGATAATGAATTGTGTGATCTAACATTGAGGTAGTGATCGTGGGTAAGTGGATAAAGTAATTCATATAACTTTACATATACAAAATGTTACTCCCTTCCTCAACGGATATGCAAACTACTTTGATGAACTTGCAATAGCGTAACACGGTATTTGCAATAGCGTAACACGGTATGATTGAATTAAAGTAGAAACCTTCCGCAAAACATAATGTTGTTTGGATCAACTCCCTCCACAAATCAGCGGTATGATTGGTAGCCTAACTTATTGCACAAATCAATAATCAGAATGCCATAGCATAAAGGAAAGCTTAAGGATAGAGAAAATCAAATATATAGGGTAATTAATCACACCAGGAAAATATTATTCGAGAAAATATTATGAGGAAAATAATGCTATTTTGCTAGTTATGCAATAAGAACTTAGGTTGCAGTAACCAATGGGTGCCTATCATGGTTATGGATTAATCTTTTGCCTTTCTCCTCTTCCGGTAAAAGATGAAGTAATATATAGACATGGTTGATGTCCGATTTAGTGAATGATCAACAATAGTTTACAATTGTATGACTATATCGGATATTAAAAGAAGCATTTCTTTGCCCGACCTGTTGTTACTTAACTTCCATGTCAACACGTGCGTGGCAAGCGTGTTCATCTCCAAAATTGTACGACATCTGAATTTCTTCACTTTGTTTTTCCTGAATCTCCTCCTTCTTATACTAACTCGTTAACGAAGACCGTCAAACGGGTTTGAGTGTGGGCAAATAATTTGATGATCTTCTACTTGTGTTAGCAAAGACACTGAGTGCCGAGTGTGGCCATGGTACTCAATCCCGGCAACGATTCGGATACTTCATACAGGGAGAATTGTTCTCTCCTGCTCTGCTCACAACCTTGTTGAACGCCCTAAATCCGAGCACCTCTCATCAGGTACACGTGCAGATCGACGTGTTGTCCTCCGCTCATTGTTGAATGTTGCCTCTGATATAGCGGAACGTGGTAGGGCACATAGGGCTTCAGTCTGTCCCCACTCATCGTACTCTATTATCATCCTCTAAAATAAATATTCTTTTCTAGTCATTGAGATTTGTCCCTCTATATCAATTTCTTGTGCACCCTTATTCTATATTTCTCATAGTCTATACCAACTACCAACACGTGAGCCCTCCCATCTCTTTTTATCCTTTTCTTTCACTGGCGTCATCACTCCTCCCACCACTCTACCTCTTTTCTTTTATCTCCCCCCTTTCTCCAGTGGTGATGGCGGCGGCGAGAGGTGCCCGTCTACTCGACCGGTAGCCTTCATCCTCGAAGGTCTCTCGCTACACGCGCAGCGGACAAACGCCAAACTCCAAAGGCACGCGAGCGGTTCCTACGACGGCGATGGGGATGGATGATCGCGCGGGGACTGCTAGGACTCCCGCGGCCACCACGGACGGCCGCGCGGTGGCGGTGGAGAGCTCTTGCGGCGGGCGGCGGCGAAGACGGCGGACGAAGGGCTCCCGGACGGCCGTACGACGACGGTGGCCTCGGACGGCCGTACGACGACGTCGAAGGGCTCCCGCGGCAGCTGCACTGAAGGCCTTTGGCTGCGCACGGAGCGGACGGACCCAGAAGTCGAAAGCGCGCGAGCGGCTCCCGTGGCGACGCCGGCGGCGGACGATCTCGTGCCTCTGGCGAGGACTCCCGCAACTCCTCTCCTGCAGCGGACGGCGTCGCGGAAGACGGCGCTGATGGTGTCCACGCGTGGGCGGAGAGGGTTCCATGAGCGGCGGCGGCGGGGCGGCGGCCGGGCAGGCCAAGGCAGCGGCTAGGGATGGCAGCGGGTCGGATACGTGCGGGTATGGCATTTACCAGCCCGCGAGCATACCCGCGCTCCAAGCCTTTACCCGCCCGCGAGGCTGCCCGCGGGCGAAAAACTTTGCCCGCGCCCGTACCCAACGTGGGATTTTCTAGGCCCTCTCAGCGAATCTGGTGGCTCCTTTTACTTCTATTGTAATAAGATAGTAGATAGAAGAAGATGTTTGTGCTTTGCCGGCAGGACGTACTTATTTCCGTTACCTGACGCTGACAGCAAGTCCCACTGAATCTAGACGCCGGCGCATTGGCACACAGATCTTTTTCCGGCTCCAAGCCTCCAAGCACATCGCCAGAGACGCATCCACGGCTCCACGTAGCCTCCACAGGCGTCTCCAGCCCTTCCCGTGGACAGAGACAGCTTCCTGGTGACCCGGCAGCTCCACGGCCTCACGATGCGCCCCCGACTGAACTCCACCGTCACCACACGCCGAGCCGCAGCGCGGCGTGCGGAGCTCCCTCGCCTCTCGGCGCCGCCGGAAACCGACGCGGTCGTTTCCTTATCTGCTGTGTGTGCCCATCGCGTTTGTCCTGCGCGCCGTGCGCGTGTGGAGATCGCCTTGGGAGACGTGGGGTCGCTGGGTGCTCTCAGGCCGTGGCACGGGCACGGGCACGGGCGCACGGCACGGCAGGTTTGCCGAAGCGAAGCCAGCCGCGGCTGCCGGTGCCCCGTGCCCCTGAGAGGAGGCTTTTGGTCTCGTCTGGTTTTTTAAGGGTAGGCGCGAGCCGCTGAGGTTGACGAGCAGACACGATGCCAGGTGTGTGAGCGGTGTCGTGGACGTGCTCCCACCGCCAGTAATTTCTTTTTACCTTTTTCCCGTTTCAATTCAATCAGGGAACTCGCACCCTTCTTGTTTCAGGATTTTTTAGACCAGTCTCTCTCACCGCCAGTAATTTCTATTTACCTTTTCGTCTGTTTCAATTCAATCAGGGAACTCGCACCCTTCTTGTTTCAGGATTTTTTAGGCCAGGCTCTCTCTCACGGCCAGTAATTTCTTTTTACCTTTTCCCTGTTTCAGTTCAATCAGGGAACTCACACCCTTCTTGTTTCAGGATTTTTTAGACCAGGCTCTCTCTCCTCTCTCTCTACATATGTGGAAAGACCAAACCCCGTCGTTCCTACATATCTTACGGGCTGATTTGGGAGCAGCACCCCCGCGGCAGGCTTCCCGGGAAGGAGCGGGATCCCCGACGGGGGAAGAGCTGCCAAAGAGCCCTACAAAGGATTGTAACACGGTGATTGATTAACAGAGGAGACGCTCTCGATCTCAAAAACAAAAAAAATCCCGGTGGAGAGGTTAGGGCTGAATGTTTGTGTGGGCTTGAATTAGGCCTTCAAAGTTGGCCCATAACCCTTTTGGGTTCGTGTTGGTTCAAGTTGTATGGCACACTCCAGACAACAGGCGACCAGGTCGCTGCGCACTCTAAACAACTTGCAGTTGCAAAAAGGAAAAAGTCCATCCTACCTCCCTCATCTATAACTGATGTTTGGTTTTCCTCCCTCATTTCCAATACCGGGTAGGAGACCTCCCCAACTATTAAAACCAGATCAATTTTTCTTCCTCACTGGTTTTAGACCCCGGTTTTGACCGTTTGAATGCCACGTCGCCTGCCACGCTCGTGGGCCCCACCCGTCATCCTCTCCCTCTCCTCTCTCCCGCTCCCACGCCCGGCCGAGTCACTCTCGCACGCACCGTCCTCGCCTCGCTCGCCTCCTCCACGTCCATTTCTGCCGCCGCCCGAAGCTTCGCCCCCACCGCCGTTCTCCCTTTCCGGTGAGTGCCGCCGCCGACCAACCTCGCCCTCGCGTGTTCCCGCATCTCCTCTTCCTCC
>OAMR01000702.1:467056-488423 GCA_900205405.1 Echinochloa crus-galli
GCGCGCCGCCGCCGCCGAAGCCGAGCGCCGCCACGGCCATGGCACGGCCGATTCGTCACGACCTTCACCTTGTCAAGCTGCATCTCCGTCGCCCATCTTCGTCCCCATCCCACCACCGGAGGAGCTCCGCCCCGGGAAGCTGCCGCCGCCGGAGGTCACCATCGCTGATTCGTCGTATCCCAGCGCCCTGCGGATGGAGGGAAGGGAGTGGGCGGCGGCGCGGGTGAGGAGAAGGGAAGGGGGGGCGGCGCGGGTGGAGGGGAGGGCAGCTCGATCCGGCCGGCACGTGCGGGCCCGCGCTGGAGCTCCGTGGCAAGCATCCGGAGGAGGGGCGAGCAGCCGGCGGTAGGGAAGAGGAGGACGGGGCGAGCGGCCGGCGGTGGGGAAGAGGAGCCCGAGCCGCTGCAACTGCGCGTGATGGGAGCCATCGCCGCCGCGTCGAGCCGCTGCAGCTGCGCGTGCAGCCGCCGCCGCCGCGCAGGGAGGCGTCGAGCCGCTGCAGTTGCGCGTGGAGCGCCGCCGTCGAGCCGCGAGTCAGTAGGGCCCCACATGTCAGTGGTCGACGTGGCACCGACGTGGCAATCAAACGGTCAAAACCGGAGTCTAAAACCAGTGAGGGAGGAAAATTGATCTGGTTTTGATAGTTGGGGAGGTCTCCTACCCGGTATTGGAAATGAGGGAGGAAAACCAAACATCGATTACAGATGAGGGAGGTAGGATGGACTTTTTCCTTGCAAAAATGCTGAGACAATCCTCGTGCACATTTTGGGCTTTTGGCGTGAATAAATTGGCATAATCTCAAGAGTGTACTCTTTGCTACCAACGCCATCCTAACTCATACTCATAATACAGTTGAGCCAATTACATCAACTTATGTAGCTGATTACCGGACATGATGGATGCCAATGCAATGTAAACAGCAAAAAGATTTTCCTTCCAGCGTCTGCTGCCCTGCGCCCAGCGAGCATGCCTGCCATCTTCAACGTACTGGGCTGCAGCAGAAAAACCGTGGAAGCTGTACAGCAACAAAACTCTGCTCGAGGTTCATCATCACGCATGCAGCTCCAACGACCAGCAGCGCGGGCGACACTACGCGCTATAAACAGGGTCCCTGCCAATACAATACATTTACACGACGGCTGCACCGGCAGACCCAGCACCGGTCCGTGCTGTGTGCTGCCTTGACCGCGTGCCACTCACCGCAGGCTTGAGCGGGCGCTCAGCCCGAAGAACCACGGCGACGGGCGGGCTTTCTTGGGGATCAGATCGCGTCCTCGGTTAAGAAAAATACAGAATTGGAAGAGAACGGCTGCCTCAGTTCACAGTCAGGGCTCCCGGTGCGCACCAGGATGCATCCATCACTCCGGTGTTAGCTTGACATGCCGGGTGTCCAAGAACTTCTGCACGGCCTGGAAGAGCTGCTTCTCCTCGAAGGGTTTTGTGACGTACCCATCCATCCCGCACTTCGTGCATTCCTCGTGGGTGGCCTGAATGACATCGGCGGTCATTGCAAGGACCGGCAAGTGCCATTTCACTGCCCTTGTCATGCCGTCTGCTTCAGAATCGCCACTGGCGTCTGCCTGCTCGTTCGCCTTCGCTTCCATTGCCCGTATTTGCCTGGTCGCCTCAAACCTGGCGTACAAAGTAGTTGAATATTGCTTTGATCAAAACAAGAGAATGACAAGGGGAAAAAACAGGCCCAAGGTAACGTGCAAAAACTTGAATAGCACAACGTACCCGTCCATTTCAGGCATCTGAATGTCCATGAGGCAAAGATCAAACTTATATGGGACTTGTAGGAGGGCAAGAGCATCTTTTCCACTCTCCACGCACTCCACCTTTGCTCCAAATTTCTTTAATGTGCCAGCAGCCACTCTAAGGTTTACCTTGTTGTCATCAACCACCAATATTTTCTTGTCAAGAAGCAGTCCACGAAGAGAACCTGAGCCGTCGCGTTTCTCGTTGCTCGGTTGTGTCTGTGTGATACCAAGTGCTTGGAATAGACAAGCGGCAAGTGTGCTTGCTTTCAGAGGCTTGGTGATCACAGAATCAACTGCATAGCTTGCTTTCAGTCTGTCCGATTCTGCAGCCGCGAGAAGGATAATTTTGGGTAATACGGGTGTGTGACCATTCTGCTTCATCCCCAGGGCTCTAGATCGTAAGGAAACATCCATCTTTGAGCTCCATGAATCACTCTCAATCAACAACATGCATGGTAGCTTTGTGCTGCACGATGAACTCATAACTAGTTAGATTCAAGAAACATGAACGAAAATGCATGTTAAAATAAATTAACAATATTCAATGTCTATTTGTGTAAGCGTAACGCGGTCCAAAAGAGCAATAACTGCCTTTTCCTGGAAATATTCACCACAAATTAACTATGAACTAAAAAAATGATATGAAACAACACGTAACATGAACTACAGCTCAAAGTAGCAAAGATACAAAACAAAAGCAAATTCAACACAATGAATTCGGTAATTAGAATTGAAATGGACCAGCTAGTACTGGTTTGGAGCAATCAATATGCATAGAATCATCCTTGTTTAACTAAAGTTGTTGCAAAGCAAATATTTTTCTTTCAAAAGAAGTCTCATGCATGTATGGAAGCAGACAAGCATGATTCCTACATCCTTAAGATGGTAACTCAATCACTTCAGGATATTAACTTTTAGAGAGCATGTAGATGTAGGAAAGAGAAGTACCTGGTTAGGGAATGGCCATTTCTCCCAGACAACACACCAAGAGCCAGTTCAATGGTGGAAACAACTTCAGAGGTAATTCCCAGCCTTTGCAAGTGATACTTAGTTACAGTAGCCCTTACCGGTCTTCTATCAACCAATAGTGCAGATAAACCTTTAAAACTGGATGGAAGAGGGTGCAACATAACAGGCTTGCTGTCACTAATAGCACTTCTGTCACATCTTTGGAGCACTGCAGTAAATGTGAATGTACTACCAACATGGGGTCGGCTGACAAAGTTTATCTGACCACCCATTATTTCAACAAGGCATTTGCTGATGCTCAGTCCAATTCCAGTACCACCATATGTCCTAGAAGTTGAACTATCAGCTTGCATGAAAGGCGTGAACACCTTGCTTTGGGCATCCAATGGTATACCTATCCCTGTATCTTCCACACTTACTACTAGAGTCACTTTATCCGATACACTTTCATAGTGCAGCTCATTTTTCTCGTAAGAAAGCAAAAGCTTGAAGTTTTCCCAACTATTTCGGCTATCAGCAGCTTCAAAACCACTTAGCGTGTTGCGAAAAACACTGGTTACTACAGCAGTTGTCTCATCTTTATGCCCATTCATCCCATTTGCAACTGGTTCAACTTTTGCTTCTGTTGCAAGATTTGAATGATCTGCCAGATGAACTTGTACAAAGATATGTCCCCGTTCTGTGAACTGCCAGCGCAAAAGAATTATCAATCATCAACTCATGGTGCAACAAACTCTATAATACTTATCAAACACTGCACTACATTTAGCTAAAACTGAGTTGTTCCATCTGTTGATGAAACGGCCTTCATGTTCATAATCATGCTTGGAAGAAAAGGTCATGTACACTTACCTTAATTGAGTTGCCCACTAAATTTGTAATTATCTGTCGAAACCTTCCAGGATCACCCAACAAGATTTCAGGTACTCTTTCCGAGACATATACAGCAAGCTACAATTTTGCAGAGTAAAAGGAAATTAGTAAGGATAGAACAATCAATTAGACATGAAGGATGCACAATTCTATGAGCGTTTGTTCATGAAAATTGGGTGGGTACACTAAGAGATGCCAATGCAAAGTGTTATTGAACTAAGGAGAATCAACCTCAATTCCCTTTTCTCTTGACTTCGAAGAAAATAACGAAATTACATCATCAAGGATGGATCTCAGATCAAATGGTACAGACTCAAGATCCAACTTTCCAGCTTCAATTTTCGCTCTGTCAAGCACTTCATTAATCAGGGATATTAAAGCCTTTCCACAAACTTGAGCGGTTTGTGCATAATCCCTCTGGGTTGATTTTAGGTCTGTGTCTAACAGCATGTCAAGCATCCCTACAAAACCAAGAAAAAGGATAAATTACAAAAATTTCCTCCTAAGAATGAGTTATCACAGCAAGCTGGAATGTGTTGTAGGATTGAAAAGATTACCAAGGACACCATTCATGGGCGTTCTGATCTCATGAGAAACAGTCGCAAGGAACTATCATTGATAAACAAGTGTCTTTTAGATTCCAAAAGAAAGCAACTACAAACTTACGACATAAAAAAATACAACTTCAACCTGAGATTTAGCAACATCGGCTGCTTCTGCCTGCTTTTTTAGCTCCTCCATTTTCCGGCAATCTTCCTTAACATTATCATAACGATTCCAAGCAGCATATATTATGTACCCAACAAGCATAAAAATGATAACGACACCAGATGGCGTATAAACTGCAGACCATGGGACATGAGGCTTGTTTCTGTATCTGTTCAGAATGTGGACAGTGGGATGTAAAATTAGATCATGCCAGAGTCCACTATATAGATGAATCATAGATGTGCACACTTACCTGCAAATCATATGATGCTTTCTGTATGGGTCGCCAAAATCTAGCATGCAGATGTGCGATGGTGAGGGGTTGCCAAGAGGAACTTCGGATCCATACATGACAAGAGGGTTTGAGCTGTTTGTGACATCATAAACATTTACTACCAATTCCTGATTGCCAGCTAGCTGCCTCAACAAATTTTCCACTAATGATTCTACATCAAAAGCTCCCCCAAGGTACCTGTCGAAATAAACAGCAAAATTATTCATGAAATAATAGGCATCAAAACTTTACCCATTATGTACTTCAAATACGAAATGTGAATCTTTCGCAAAAAAAAACAAATGTGAATAATTATGTATTTAAATATTTTGATTTTGTGACATGGTAACACGTTAAGTAACATTATTGTGGTCTTGACCACAATTACAGTTGAAGTCATTACGGTAGGTCCCATGTTTTGCCTGATCCACGACCATTACTATGGTGACCCTGTCTTCGATGGGCTAATGCTGAGTTCCCCTGCTCCAACCCTGAACGCCCCACTGGTTGACACAACCTCACTGCCCCCACCCTCCACGGCTCCACCTGCTGCCATCACCAGGCTGGCCAACCTCCTTAGTCGTCCCCCCTCCCCCAAGCCCGGAGCCCTGTAGGGAGGCACATGCCCAAACCCAAATTCCAAAACCCTAATCTCTGTGGAGGCATGGAGACTTGATGAAACGGCCTTCATGTTCATAAAACTGCTTGCCAGCGCCCAGTGAGAGTGAGAACCATAGGCTTTCACCGCTAAAACATTGTCACATTCACATAAATGTTACAGCATATGAACAGCCACAGGCAGTAGAGGAATCAATTGAACGGATAAAATGCTCAATGAAAAACAGAGATAAACCTCACCCTGCGGTGGCCGCAACACGATCTTCCACCTTGGCATCAGAAGGAAGATCATCGAGATAAACAGGAAACGTCAATACAACACCCAGGTGATTGGACATGAGCCGGAACGGTCTCGTGAGAACCGCCTTCCCGGATGCTCTTGACCTCAAAATGTTCTCGCGGTCCTCCTGCAGCACCACAGAAACAAACCCAGGTTCTGAACCAACTCCAGCAGAGAACAACTATTGTAGCCCACGAAACGAAACGGAAGACGTCGCCGCAGACCTCGCCGGACATCATGTCGAGCCCCTCGATGTAGGAGATGGTCTCCTGCGAGAATATGACCGGCGCGTACTCGTCCTGCATCGGGGACGGATCGTGCTTCATGGTCTTGATGATCCACCCCTGCTGGCGCTCGAAGCTCTCCCTGTGGGCGTGCACCACGCGCTGCGCGTACGCCACCCCGCTCAGCAGCGGCCGCTCGAACGACGTCCTGGCGGTGTAGTCCGCGAACGTGTCCTGCAGAAGAGATCGCACGAAAATAAAGCCCGCCGCCGACAAACAAATCACCCGTACACCAATCTGCATCGGCAAATCATGCACGCGCGCACAAACAGGGGAAAAAACAGCAGAGAGAATTCCATTTAAGAAGTGGCGCGAGGCACGGTCTGCGCACAGTAGCCTATGACACCAGGGAGGCAGGGAACCATGGACTTGACAGTAATTTAATGAAGTGGAAGCAGCAGACCACCACCAGAATCAGCAGAGGCAGAGCAAGTAGTACGGAGTATTCCATAATTAAGTGCTACGAGCATGGCAATGGAAGGAGCAGCAAGCATTTCCAGAGACGGCGAGACGCAATTAACTGCGCGCGCAGAGCAGAAACAGCAAAATCGCAGCACGTAGCGAGAAGCCGCACGGCACGCGAGAGGCTCGGCGGCGAAGGGAGGAGGAGGGGGCGGACCGACCTGGTCGAGCGCGGGCGGGTGCTTCTCGTAGTGGAAGGTGGCGACGAGGATGGCGAGGGCGTGGACGTGGTTGACGGAGACGGCGAACTGGTCCTGCAGCATGCGCGCGCGCTCCTCGCACATGCTGACGAGCCCCTCCTCGGCCTTGCGCAGCGCCCCGCGGCGCCAGTCCCAGTACACCCCCACCCATATCGCCGCCGCCACCAGCACCCACAGCAGCACCGCCACCCTCTTCACCACAGCAAGCAAAATAACCCGTGTTTTTCCTCCACCCCCCGGCGCGCCACCGGCATGGGACCGGCCGGCCTTTTCCGGCCTCGCCCACCCCACCCGTCGCGCGCTCTCGCCGTTGCCGCTGCCCGTTGCTTTCCCTATCCGATCCGAACCCCACCAGGCCACCACCGCACGCAACGTCATCCCCAGTTTTGCCGGCGCGGCCACGCGCACGGGCACGGCACGGGCGGGCGCCGTGTGGTTTGGTGAATTTTTAACGGGGGTGGGTGGGTCCGCGCGGTCGCGGGCAGTGGTTGAGCAGTTGGTGCGCGCGTCGCCGTCGCGGGGATTTTGCAGCGGGGGATCCCCTCCCCTTCCCTTCGCTGCGCGCCTGCCTGCCTGCCTGCCCGTCCCCGCGTGGGGGGTGCGCCGGTGGGGCACACGCAGATCCGGCGCGGTCCAAAAGAGAGCAAGCATATCAAGCGAGGATGAGGCGGTGGTCGCCGTCGTCAACAGTCAACAATGCGCCATGTCTCCCCGGACAAATCTTTCCGGCCGATCCGCTTTGCTTCGCCGCTGCGATCACCGATGCTCTTGCTCTCTGTCAAAACAAAACATGGGTGAAGTGCGATTACTGATCAGGGAAGAGGGAGGGAACCCTTTGCAGTTCCTTCTTTCATTATTCGGTTCAAAAGAGCCTTTTTATCTTCTTTTTTTCCCTGATAAGATGAGACAGCGTGCAGTTGGGTTGGTAGCACACTTGCATTTGCATTGCATCAGGACGTGAGAGGCAGTTCGTGCGTGCGGCATCCGAGTGTATACTAAACGTGATCGTGTTTATGGCCGTTGGGATAGCCTTGCTTCACCAAATCCGAATCATTAGCCCCCCAGCTTATTATCAGCTGTGTCTGATTGCCGAACGACATGGCAGAACAGGAGCTCATGCTCAATCATTTCTAAAGCTAGTCTATATTATAGAACAGGTACACCTAAAAGCTTCAGGGTGTTGCGATTCCTAGCAGCAGCGCCAGAAAGGGGGAGGAAACATGTGCGTACCATATATATTATCGCGTCCCAACTTTCTTAGTCTTTTACCTGTATGCTATTAAGAAAGATGCCGGTTACCTGTGTGCCACTAAAAAGTTCATAGACACCTGTATGCCATCGACCAAACTTTCTTTTACCTGCACGCCATTCCGTCCATGTTCTGTTAGATTGTTGCCTCTGACATGTGGGCCCCACATGATAAAAAAGACCATTTTACCCCTAGGAACACTGTCTCTTCTTTCTCTGTTCAGAAACTCCCGTCGCTGCTCCGCGGCAGGTCCATCAGGCCCAGCCTTCCTCGCGCCTGCGCCTGCGCCCCTCCCCACCGGCACCCACCCTCCCTCTGCGCCGTCGCCGGCGGGCGGCGGCGCGTTGCGGCGGGCGCGGCACGGGCGGCCTGCGGGCGGCGGCGCGGGCGGCACGACGCGCGGGCGGCGGCGCGAGCGCGGCTCCAGCGTGGGCAGGCGCAGCGCGAGCAGGCAGGGCGGCGGCGCGGCGCGGCTCCGGCGCGGGCAGGCGGCACAGGTGGCGGCGCGGCGCGGCTCCGGCGCGGGCAGGCGATGGGCGGCGGGGCGCGGCTCCGGCGCGAGCAGGCGGCGGTGCGGCGTGGCTCCGGCGTGGGCAAGCTGCGGCAGTGAGGGAGAGAGGGAAGGGATGGAGGTTAGGGATGACAAGTGGGCCCCATATAAGGACAAAATAGTCTATTTCTAACTCCGTTAGTCTCCATCTGTTCAAAATGGTACACGGGTAAAAGAAAGTTTGGGCGATGACATACAGGTGTCTACAAACTTTTTAGTGGCACACAGGTAACCGACATCTTTCTTAATGGCATAAAGGTAAAAGACTCAACTTTCTTGGCAAGACAGGATAGAAAAAAACTGCTACGCTGTTCAGAGATCCATTATTGATCCCGGGAAAATGTTCTTCGTGCAAGTGGGGAAAAGAACACCTGCGAATGAAATGAAGCCCTTTGATGGCCTACTCGTTCAGTGTTCACGGAGATACACCACCAGCTGCAAGCACGAAGACATCGGTCGGAACGCCATGTGTAGCAGGGGAGTCCAAAAGCACGGCAGGAGTAGTTCACAGACCAAACATTACTTCCTTTTATATACGGAGTATACTAGCACAGTGCCGTGTTATGCGAGCGTTGCAGCTTCATATTATTTATAAGAACGGAGGGGCATCTCGAATAGTATAGTGTTTGTTTTGATTTGACGAGGACGTGTTGTTTGCTTGTTTTAGGCCACATGCCTACGCGACCACATAAAAAATTCCTCATCTTACCGAAAAAAATATATGCCTCGTCCCCATTTGTTAACCGCAACTGATGCAGCACCGGTTTGCGGTCAGACCTCACCCCAATTGTTTTATGCACGTTGACTCGATCGGCAGATTGCTCTACAGTGTCGCCCACACGCAAAAGCAGAGCAGGAACAGGCACCGTACGCCTGTACGCCGTCTTATTATACTCAAACACACGATATCATGCCATCGTCTACAAGACTACGTACGTACGACGCCTTGTTCGTATCCACATACGAATGTTCCGGCGTGCGCGCAGCTGTTTTCACGCATGGTCTTTTCAGTCATTCTACCGTGACCTGACCCCAGCCGGGGTGCGTCGTGTGCACTCTACTCCGGTGCTAGAAAAACACGGGCGCTAAATGATGCTCAGAGCGACTTTGTACCATGGCCATCCGAACGGAGAGAAAAACAACCGAGGCTTTCTTTCTTTACAAGGATGGTAAACAATCACTCTACCACTTTGCACCAGCAGCTTCCTACTTCGGATAAGGCGACAAGCTAGGTAGATATGATAGCTAGCGGGGAATCCCGGCTCCTTTTTATCCTCCAGCCTAGTCGATCATCAGCGTGGCCAGCACCACCAGTGCTTCCGATCGTGAGGCTCCAACTAACGACACGCCGCTCGCATGTGATCCGGCCGGCCGGCTCACGAATGGCGAGCGGCTAAAGCGGCTTTCGTTTACGGGTCGGTCGGCCGGGCCGTCTTTGAATTTTCCTGCGTGCAATTTACCTGCGGTGACTTGTATACCAGAACCCGTCAAAATGTTTAGTCCTCGGTCCTCGCCACACCAACGCACGTACAAAGTCACGCACCGATATCTCGGTCGAAATCGACAGCGACCAACCCGGTCGTCCACAGCCGCAGGCACGTGCCCGGGAAAGCGCGCGCCGGAGCGAGGAGCGAGGAGGGCCAGCCAGAGTGCCCAGGCAAAAACGGATCGTGTCGTCGTGCGCTGCCATCACAGCGACACCACCAGTCCACCACCACCACTTGGCCGCTGCGGGATGGATGTCATGGGAGCGTGGCATGGCCGTTGCGCCGGACGCGGTCACGCAGCAGCAGGCCAGGGGCAGCAGCGGTGAGCGCGCGCTCTCACGGCCGCTGCGTGTGCGCCCCGCGCAGAGAGCGCACCGAATCGCGAGGTCCATACATGCCCGGATGCCCCATGTCCATCCAGTCCGCGCCGCGCGGCGGTGTCGCGCGCGCGCCATGGAGACGGGAGGCTGGGGGGCCGGGCGCTCCCCCGGTGCCCGGGGCCAGGACGACGTGGTCCCTGTTCGGATCGGTGCCGCCCCTGCGCCCGGCAGCGCGGGGTGTGCCTTGTTCTTCTCGTTACCTCGCGTTCGCGTACGGTAGATGCCTGGTACTTGGTCACGCGTTTGCATTGTGCTGTGGTCCGAGTTTTTCCACCCATGATCAATCGTTGATGAGAATATGAGTTGATCCTAGACTCCCCAACTTTGAACCCTGTCGATCCGGCATTGGGTAGTACTCCGTACAAGCTTAGTGCTCAGCAAGAAGGCAAGTATCACCTCACCGGCATTGGAAAAGAGAATGAATTTTGCGCGAGACCACCATGAGCTGAATTTAATTGTTTTGCAGTTATGCACGGTCTCTCATACTAGTTGCTGTTCCCGAGAGGTAGTTCATTTTTTGGCTTCCTAAATGATAGTATTTAGATTAAGGAATAAAATTTCAGCCTTGAACAACCTAAATGATAGGGATGAAACTATATAAATGTAACGTACATATGCACCCATACAAAAAAAATATATAAAACCAATAATAATTAGAATCATTTTCAATATGTATGCATCTTCGTGATTTAAATCCGGGCATCCACAATGTAGTCACACCCCTCTTCAATTTGTTATAGCTTCACGTAACTGATTCAAAAATAAAATCATGTCATTATTAGTCCTCTGTGTCAGATAATAGTCGGAGAAAGAAAATAAGTACTCCGTATGTATGCATCCGAGTAAAATGCATTTTCATGAATGTACATGTTTCGAATTTCGATGGTATCTAGCCATATAAGGGCCTAAGAAAAAACTGAAGGTTCTCAAGCTACTCGTGGTCAATTTGTTCAGGATTGAGATCTGCTCCAATTATAAACGAGTCAAGCGAACTTGAGTTTATGGCCTTGTTTAGTTCCCAAATTTACACCCCTAAATTTACTATGAAAAAGAAGATCTCCATCACATTAAAATGTCATAACATGCATGGAGTACTAAATGTAGATGAAATCAAAAACTAAGTGCACAGTTTTGTTGTACTCTGCGAGACGAACATTTTGAGCCTAATTAATTAATTTTTGGATAATTTTTCACACATACAAACGAAATACTACAGTGACATGACCCCAAACCCCCAAATTTGCCCACCCAACTTTGCATCTAAACAAGGCCTAAATAGACGAGTCTCTTACATCTTACAAAGGAAAAGTGAAAAAAAAAACTGTGCCACCTAGCTCCTAACTTCCAACGTGACAAGTTGAGGCCACCGACCAAAGCTGCACAAACGAGCATTCACAAATCACCAGTGCGTTCACACTGCATATGGAGACCTCCAATATCGATTGACGACTGCAGAAGCAGTGTTTCACATTTCAGGGCCCGGGCAAAGACATGCTGAAAGTCTTCGCAGCCATCCATGAAATCCACTTGGAAAACGATGCTGGCACTGAGCCGTCCGTTCAGTCAATCCACCACATCATATCGAACAGCAGATGGATCGATAGATAACCCGACGCAGCAGCAGCAGCAGCTTGCAGCTAGCTCCCATGATGTGCCTCAGAACACGCACACGCGCACGCACGGGAATAAGTACCGCAAAGCTTGCTCGTGATGGGTGTCGGTGAAGGCAATGCAAGCCCATCGATCCGAGTCACCCGGGCATCATGGCAACGGTGAATCGTTTCATTCCCTTTTACAGCACGAAATGTCACGCGGGAATTTTTCTTTCTTCATCAGGTGGCCCTGCTAAAGGACGGGAAAAGCCTTTCTTAGTGGATCGCCTGATCAATCCAGACCAAACTCCCTGATGCTGATCGTTTTCTCATTAAACAAAATCGAACATTGCGACGTCGACTGCTAGGAATATAACCTGTTGGTTCGAGCAGTTTGGCTGGCCACGTACAGGCGTATACAAAACCACTTGCGCAAAACCAAGCAACCGGTGTGCGTCATTAGGCACAGTCCACAGTGCTTAACCTGCTGTCATTTCTTCGGATGCGCTGAGCCCCTGACTTGGCCCCTTGCAAAGATGACAAGCTGGTCTATGCAGCGTGGTGCGCATCGTGACCAAGCTTTTGGTAAACTTCCCGACCAACTTTCTACACACCCAGCCGGTGCCATGCCCGTGCTGAATTCAATTCCAAGCACGGAAGCATCGCTGCTGCCTTTCGTGTCTGTTGCAACGATGTCACCTTCGACGCCCTCCCGATGCCACCACCACCAATACTTGCATCCTCTTCTACTTGCAAGCAATCCCGGCCTAACATGTCGCTGCAGATCGGGTGCAATACGATACGACTGGCCCCTAGCATAAGAAAACTCCCCAACATGGCAGTAAAAACCACGGCCGATTGCCTACCCTTTGAAAGAAGCCTTTCGCGTGCCGTTGCAACCGAGCGTCCCCGTGTGGGCAAATCCGCAAATGCAAGCGAAGCGAGTACGTCCCTGGACGCAAAGGACAAGCGGCACATTCACGAGCCGGTAAAAGTGGGCGCCGGTTCAATGCCCCGCCCGCCATGATGAGATTCAGATGTCCCTCCCCTTTGGCGAGCGAGATGGGAGGAACAGAGATCGATCAGATCATCGCCGGCCGGCCGGACACGGGTGACGGGTCCACCACTAACTGCAACCGGCCAAAAGGAGCCTTGCATTGCATTGGATCGTTGCTCCTGTGCAGCAGCACCGCAGCAAATCGTGCGCCTCTTTGAGAAAAAGGTTGTGGAGGAGAGGGGAGCCTCCCTTGCTTGGAATGGGGCCCTGCGGCCCTCCTGCCTGCCACCATCGAAATTGGCCGGAGATTCGAGTGCGGGGAATCGCGACGGAAGGTTGCCACACTTGGGACGCCGCTGAGGATCTCTGGGCCGTCCGATCAGTAGCGAACGGACGGCCAGTCGGCCACCGTACCGTGTGCCCGGCTGCCCGCCCCGCCCGAGTGGATCGTGTTGGCCGGCCGTTCTTCTGGTCAGTCTGGTCACCCACTTGCGAAGGAGATAGGAGAAGAGAGCATTTTTGCAGCTTGTGGTTGGGGAACGGCAAGGGAGAATAAGGCGAAATTCAGTGGCGACCTGTCGGGGGTCATGTCAGTACAAGGATGTCTGGATTCCGGGCATGTGATGAGAGCAAGGCCTACTGCGGGCGAGGGCTAGCCGGGTGGGCGGGCTGGCTCGTATAGGCCCTGTTTAGTTTCAAAAAAGACAACTCCCAAATTCACTATGTAAAAAGAAGATTTTCCGTCACATCAAAATGTCATAACATGTATGGAATACTAAAGGTTGATAAAATTAAAAACTAATTGCACAGTTTTGTTGTACTCTACGAGACGAACATTTTGAGCCTAATTAATTAATTTTTGGACAATTTTTCACACATACAAACGAAATGCTACAGTGCGTCTCGGTTTCCCAACTCCCAAATTTGGGGGTGCCAAATTGGCATCTAAACAAGACCCTAGTTTCCAAGAATCCACAATACTCTGAAGCCCAAAACCCAAACAAATTTGGCAGAGCCCAACCCAACTCACAGAAGTAAGAGAGACATGGCATAATGAACATCTCAAAAGCGCACAAACTAAAAGAATAAACAATGCAGTACTCATCTCCAAATTCTTCGTCATAGCCATAACAATACACTCCAGTTATCATCATGTCTACCATTTTTCATTGCGCTCACAAGCTCAGTTCAGTTTCTGCAAGAAAAATAAATAAGAGCATCCTGCACAAAGAAATAAGCTATGATATAAGTTTCTAATATGGTACAGTCAGTGTGCCGCACTTTCGTGCAACCGTTCCATTAAAAAGGGAAAACAAACTGGATTAACATTGTGCCTTTTAACTGTGCGATTGGGCTGTAGACTTCTTTGCATATTAAAAAAAAATCTATATCTTTTTTCCTTCTATATGGAGGGTATACAGATGCTCTCATCTACCCAAAGGAGGCAACAAAATTTTGCCGCAAATCTCACAGGTTCCTACCTAAAAATTCTCTAATCCTCTCCTCCATGTAAAGGCGATCGCATATCCCACGCAGCATACGCCACTCATCTGGGAAGATGGTACTCCCAAATTCACCATCCAATTTCAACATCTAAACACGGCCGTAGTATGCTTGGTGGTTGGCAGGCAGGCGTACAATTATTGGTCCATGCCCTGATCGAGTCCTGACAGCGCCCGCATCAGACCGTATCAGATTGAACAGCGCCGCATCGATCCGACGGCAAAACAAACATACTGTCCAGTTCACATGGACACGAGCAAGTTCGCCCATGAGCATGTCGTCGCCAGGCACAGCACAGCGCCCGACTTTTTTTTTGCTTTTTAGCCCTTTCGAGGAAAGAAATTCACAAATACGCCCCTGATTGAAAGATTTCAAAAAATGGACCCTAGGGTTAGCGCCATCCTCCGCGGCGCTGAAGTTACACGTCTCAGCGCCGTGGTCCATGGCGCTGAACCTACACCCAGGAAACTGACGTAACGTCCGACGTGGCATGGCAAAGGCTTCAGCGCCATGGATCACGGCGCTGACCTCAGCGCCACCGATCGTGGCGCCGAGCCCAAAAACCACTGAACTCTCGATTTTCCTTCCACTGAAAAAGAAGCCCAACCTCCTCAATGGACTTATTCGACCATTAGTTTGTTCCATAGATGTTGAAGAGCAAGGTTTACTTTCTCTGTTTGTACATTTTATTCTCTTTAGCACCCGAACCAAGTTGTTAAATTCATGAACAATTTTATAATTTTCATATTGGTTGGTTGTGAAGCCGGATTGTGAAGTAGTGCATTCATCGTTTTGATCTCAAGAAATATGAATTAAAAACTCATGACATAGTGCATTAGATAATACAAATTCAGAATTCATGCAGTGGCACGTAAGGACCTGTACCAAACAAGGGTGAACATGTCCTCTACTAAACCTAACATGCCTTAGGTAATTGAAACGAACAACAAGAACATGACTACGATATGCTACTCTTAGTAGTCTTCCCACATAGCAAACTGTGTTACACCTTCTCCATAGTATCCGCTCATTGTAGGCGGCGGCGGCGGAGGAGGAGACTCTGGCGACTGAGGTCCATCTTTATTGTGGCATGCGCAGTTGCAATCTGGGTCCGTACACAGTGCCTCCTCTGAACCATCATCCTTGTTACCGCTGCTCATGTTCATTTCTAGATCGAAGATACGATTCTGCAGGTATTCGATGTACTCCTGATGTGGATGAATAGGAGGAGGATCGACCCACCTAGTAAAACCATAGTATTCTGGTGCCTTGAAGGACTATTAACAAAAGATACATATTGTAAGTTGTAGATAGAAAGCGATATGAAAGTATATAAAAAACAAAGAGCAATAATATATACCCATGCTCGTAGGCATTTGAAGAAACGACAACCTCCATTGATCCCCTCGGCCATCATTTGCACTAAGCAATCCTCCCCATGCCTGCATTTCGGCCAGACTTCTCTGCGTTTTTCGTATCCTTTTAGAGGGGACTATTTGGAAAAATCACTTTTGCTCTCAACTGGGAACTCATACACTGCCTCCCCAAACTCCTCTGGACCAAGAGACCCCTCATACACAATGGGAGGTCCCTTCGTCCCCCCCTTTCCTCTCCCAAAGCTGAAACTCTTCCCGCTAGACGACCCTCCAGACATTGCAACTACTGGTGTGGTGTCGTGTGGCTCTTGAGTCTGTGTGTGTGTGTATATATAGACCAACCAGGGTAATTACTCATGTGCTGTGGTTAATACATTTGAAAAAGGCTACGATAGATGACTGAAAAGGCTACTTCCAAGGACACTGAAAAGTCTATATTGAAGGACACTAAAAAGCCTACTCTAAACAACACTGAAAAGGCTACGTGGAATCTAGACTTTTCAGTGTATAGACTTTTCAGTGACATGTCATTTCATTTAATTGCGACATTAATTTACAGTAGTATTTATTTATCACTATATTTGTATTGGATCAAATGGTTTAGTGCTAGTTATCTAGGCTCATGTTTTCCTAGATTTTTGAGCCCTCATTTTTCAACTTCGGTTCAATTTTTGTAGTTAGCATACAACATTTACTTACATAATACTTCATTGCTTTTGTACATAATTTCTAAATGTGGTTCATTCACGAAAAAAATTGGCAGCACCTCCCTTACTTTTGAACCATCCACAATTAGGAGAAGGCACATATATCATAGATTCACATAAACACAACAAGTTTGCAACGACATAAACAAAGTCCATAATAACAATATATATAGTCCATACAACAGTCCATATAATCCATAATAACATCCCAGAGAGTCCATAGTAACAGTCCATAGAGTCACGGAAAAAATTTGGCAGAACTTCGCTTGTTTTTCTACCATCAAAAGGCCCCAACAATCACAACATACACAATCACAAGTGATATACATCCATCATAAGTATCATACATGAGCCACCATCACAAGTGTCCAACAACCCTCACAAGTCTCCAACCACCATCACAAGCCACTGACAACCATCACTGCTTCCTAGCCTTACCCTTGGCCTTACCTAGAGCATCGGTGCCTGGAGTGTAACACTCACGTGGGCGACGAAGCCTACGTGTGGCAACCTGCAAAGGCTGAGGAGCATCTGGGATCTGAGACGGTCCAATCTCCTCGCGGCCGTCCTCCTCCTGGGCCTCAACTCCAATGTGAGTCGTGGACCTGTCATGCGAAGTGGTGGCCTCTATTGCTCCTTCCCGTACCGCATCACCACGCACGTCCCTCTCCGTGGTACTCCTACAACCACAACGAGCTGCAGCTCGACGAAGCCGTTGTGCGAGTCTCTAAAATTGAAATATTAGTTGATGTGTTGCAATTACAATTTCATTTGTATGTGTTAATAAATGGAATAATTGCAAACATACCCCAAGAAAGGTGTTTAGTGAACTCTCATCGACATTCGTCCTTGGAAACCGCTCAATGTCAACCACCGATTGCCTTATGGCGTTGCCCTGCCAAACACAATGGAAAACATGTTACTCGTCAACAATTACCAAACTGAAATAAAATTGGATTCTAGGGATGCCAGTACCACTCTATCCAGGATCGGTGCAGCCTCCACTACGGTCCCTTCCCTGGTCGCAATGTCGTACGAAGTATCTTCGTCATCAGATGACTGCATGTCGGCGTAGTCAGCTCCGGTCCACTGCATCTTCAACCTGGGACGAGTCACCCCTAAGTACCAAGAATGGTACGCCCGGAAGGTGTAGTTCGTATGCTCCTCCTCATTGTCATACACATTATCATGGAAAAGCCCCCATTCTTCAATGTAAGCGCGGTGCAGGGTCTCAAAATCTGTAGTCTTCTTATGCTTCTGACAATCAATCCTGTAAACGAAGTTACAAAAAGGCCAAGTTACAATCATTATCTATCTTATTCATTAATCAAAACAGGACAAATAGTTATCAACAACCACTTACTTGTGTAACCCGATGGACATCGAGAACGGTGGTACCGACCACTCCTGTCGCAAGGCGAACTGCCGTGCAACTCGCTGCGGTAAGTGGTACTCAACTGCGTAGAAGCAGATGAGCGGGGTAGTCATCCTATAGAGATCCTCATCATTGAAGCACATGCTGCTCCACTGAAACTGTAGCACCTTCGGCTCCATGTACGGCTGCCAAGAGACCTACACAGCTTGATATGTTAGTATAAATCACAATAGTTCAAAGAATGGAGGCAAACTAGTTGAATCGTGAACGGAATGTGGAGGTAACTCACCATCGGGGCATGAGGCAAAGGCGCACAATTTGAGAGCTGATCCATTACTGGGCCAATCGGGGGCGTGAGGCAAAGACGCACAATTTGGGAGCTGATCCATTACAGGGCCAAACATGTCAGGAGTGGGATCAATGAACACCGGCCGCACAACCACATCTAAACATTGCAACTGACTCTTCATTGCCAATCTCACATAATTATCCCATTGATTCTTACTGTCAATTTTGATGGTCCGCCTCAAGATGTTATTGCCAGCAACTAGGTTGATAACACCGTCAACTTCTATGCCATCAACATCTCTATGGAAAAGTATCTCCTCACGAACCCTTGCAATTAACTAATGGTCGAATTCTATTGAGGAGGTTGGGCTTCTTACAGTGGAAGGAAAATCGAGAGTTCAGTGGTTTTTGGGCTCGGCGCCACGATCGGTGGCGCTGAGGTCAGCGCCGTGATCCATGGCGCTGAAGCCTCTGCCACGCCACGTCGGACGCCACGTCAGTTTCCTTGGTGTAGGTTCAGCGCCATGGACCACGGCGCTGAGACGTGTAACTTCAGCGCCGCGGAGGATGGTGCTGACCCTAAGGTCCATTTTTTGAAATCTTTCTACCAGGAGCGTATTTGTGGATTTCTTTCCTCAAAAGGGCTAAAAACAAAAAAAAGTCGGGCACAGTGCGCACCCGTGTGCGGAGGCCACGAGAAGTCGCCGCCCTTCCTGGTGACACCGACCCCATATTGTTGGGACACGATTAATCGCGGATTAACTGCAGGGGTCGCGAATTGAAGGCGCCGTGATTCGCGATCCGGCTCCGCTGCTGCTGAAACGGAGAGGCGAAAGCTCAGCGCCCGTTTCGATTTGCCGGCGGCACGCGTCGACGGCGACCGCGGACGTCGCCAATAATCGCCCTGTCTGGGGTTGCTCCTCACGCGTGAGCGTGATGGCTACCCCTCGAATCAAACTGGCGGATAAAACTGTGCGAAGCACTCGAAAATTCACAAGAAATTTCGTTTTCGGCGACGCCTCGTTTAGCCCAAGAATGTGCGGGCAACCCCTGCTGCTGCTGTGGCCTGTGGTGCGCCGGCCAATGCGGCGAAATTCGGTGCCCGTTTCGGAGTCCTTTCGCGGCGCCGAGGGGGCGGCGCGCGCTGTTGCTGCCAGTGACTAGTCGCAGGGAGAACCCTGAAGATGCTTGCGCCCGGCGCGCCATGCCCGTGCTGCAGGTTTAACCGCGGCGGCTGCGACTGCGACACGCCCGCGAACCGGTCGTCGTCCCCGTCCGTCCAGCCTGTTGCGAAATGGCGAAATTGCGAAGACCTCTCCCGCGGCGAGGTCAGCGTGCTCGTGTTTCCTTGGCGTGATATCGACCACGACCACCGTGCGTTCATAATTCTTACGACCTGCCACCGCCTGCCGGCAACGTTGGTTGGCCGCAGTTGGCGTCAAAGATTCTAGAAGGGCGGCGTTCCCGTCGGCGTCCAGCCGTTTTCTTCCCCCTCATCGCTTTCGCCTTTTCAGGCGCGGTATTAGATCGCTGGTCGCCTGATTTTGTCAACTGAGCAAGAATTGTGCACGGATATTGTAGATCTCCCAAGTCCTTGTGGGGGAGAGAGCAGTTCGTGGAAGCCGCATATGCTTGTTCGCTCTCGTGCGGTGGGGCCCTAGAGGTGTCGGCGCCAAGAATCGATGCTCCCGGACTCGTGGTCGTGTACACCGGTATTTTTTGAATTTTTATAGACCACGGTTTTCTTCGGCCTCTCGGGCTTATTCTTCCTACTTGGGCTATGAATTTTACCGGATAATTGGAAAGCCCATTGGGTTTTGTAGGGACAAGTTCTTCCATGGGCCAGAAGGTCGCGGCACTTTTGTTGGCCCATCAATTTGGCCCGTTTTGGAATTTTTAAGCTGAAGCTACAAAAGAGGCCCAAGAAACAATTCGAACGACAAACCCAAAGTTCCAATTGCTTTAAGCTCTCCATGAAGGCGAGGCATCGACCATCGAGCCCAAATGTTGCAGAAAAACTCACACGGTATGCACAAACCACCACCACACAGACCACCTAAACCGAATTCGCATGTACAACGGAACACCGGCCCGTGCCACATCAATGGTGAATTGGTGAGACGCCCGACCACACCGATCAAACAAACACGCGCGCCAGCGCCAGCCGCCTACAAGAACGCCTTGCGCAGCGCGACGGCGGAGGCGACGGCGACCCCGTAGAGGATGATGAAGATACCCGTGACGTTGATGAGCTTCACCTCGGCGGTGGAGGCGGCGCTGGCGCTCTTCTCGACGAGCCCCGTCTGCGCCGCGCACACGGCGAGCATGAAGATGGCCAGCCCGGCCATGACGTGCGCGGGGGCGGCCGCGGCGCGGGTGTGCTCGTGCGTGCCGGGGATCCAGAAGGTGACGAAGCCGAAGAGCCACTGCAGGCCGAAGAGCGCGATGGCGGTGATGCCCAGCCACGAGTGGAGGCTCGCCAGGTCCGGCACCACCGCCGCGTCGTGGAACTTGAACGCCGCGTACACGCCGAAGATGCCCAGGATCAGGCCCACCAGGTGGATCAGCATGTGCGCCATCTTCTGCGTCCGGTGGTCCATCGGGATCGTCGAGTACGCCAGGATGGCTGCGATTTTTGAATTTGCGGTTTTCAGGACAGAACCACGCATAGAGACGTTCAATTAAATCGGAAGAATATAGTCATGGGAACTTTCAGTCTATATCGGAAAACAATCAAGGCTGCAAATTGCAGCACTGATGAAGCTTGGCAGGAAAACGTAGCGATCGGAATGGTCATTATCGGGAAAATCCGACTAGACCTATGGTAAGACAGGCACCAAACACGCTGATTGTCACTTAACGACGAGGGTCCAGCAGTGCTTTTGCAGCCACCAAACCCCCCTACTGGCTACTAGTACTAGGCTACGTATCATCTGCAGGCAGTTCTAAAGTGCAGTGAACAAGTTTATCACCTTCTTCTCTGCACTAAAAGCCAAAGGGAATGGTGGTCCATTTCGACAAGGACAACTACTGCATCTTGTCATCTTGAGATTTCAGGGGCTTTCGCTAGTGCTTCTGCCGAGCCATCGCATTTAACAAATTAACAGACATATACTCCTTATAGCCTATAAAGTTTGATTATAGGACAATTGGTATATACACGTAATACTTCCTCCGTTTCAAATTACAAGCTGTTTTTATTCTGTCGTCCTAAGTCAAATATGTATAATTATGACCAAGTTTATATTGAAACATGTCAACTTTATGATATCAAATAAATGCGTCATGGAAATCTATTCCATTCTCTATCTATCTAATGTTGTAGATATTTATGCATTTTACGACTCACATGCAGGTCTTTAAAGTGCGGTGAACCAGTGATCACCTTCTTCCTCACACTACTAAAAACCAAAGGGAGTGGTGGACCATTTCGAC
>OAMR01000702.1:494047-548893 GCA_900205405.1 Echinochloa crus-galli
GCCGCCTACAAGAACGCCTTGCGCAGCGCGACGGCGGAGGCGACGGCGACCCCGTAGAGGAGGATGAAGATGCCCGTGACGTTGATGAGCTTCACCTCGGCGGCGGAGGCGGCGCTGGCGCTCTTCTCGACGAGCCCCGTCTGCGCCGCGCACACGGCGAGCATGAAGATGGCCAGCCCGGCCATGACGTGCGCGGGGGCGGCCGCGGCGCGGGTGTGCTCGTGCGTGCCGGGGATCCAGAAGGTGACGAAGCCGAAGAGCCACTGCAGGCCGAAGAGCGCGATGGCGGTGATGCCCAGCCACGAGTGGAGGCTCGCCAGGTCCGGCACCACCGCCGCGTCGTGGAACTTGAACGCCGCGTACACGCCGAAGATGCCCAGGATCAGCCCCACCAGGTGGATCAGCATGTGCGCCATCTTCTGCGTCCGGTGGTCCATCGGGATCGTCGAGTAGGCCAGGATGGCTGCGAATTTTGAATTTGCAGTTTTCAGGACAGAACCGCGCAAAGAGAAATTCAATTAAATCGGAAGAATATAGTCATGGGAACTTTCAGTCTATTCGGAAAACCATCAAGGCTGAGGCAATTGCAGGCTTGCAGCACTGATGGAGCTTGGCAGGAAAACGTAGCGATCGGAATGGTCATTATCGGAAAAATCCGACTAGACCGACCTATGCTAAAACAGGCACCAAACACACTGATTGTTACTTAACGACGAGGGTCCAGCAGTGCTTTTGCAGCCACCAAACCCCCCTACTGGCTACTAGTACTAGGCTACGTATCATCTGCAGGCAGTTCTAAAGTGCAGTGAACAAGTTTATCACCTTCTTCTCTGCACTAAAAGCCAAAGGGAATGGTGGTCCATTTCGACAAGGACAACTACTGCATCTTGTCATCTTGAGATTTCAGGGGCTTTCGGCAGTGGTCCTGCTGAACCATCGCATTGAACAAATTAACAGACATATATAGCCTATAAAGTTTGATTATAGGACAATTGGTATATACACGTAGTAATACTTCCTCCTTTTCAAATTACTAGCTGTTTTTATTCTGTCGTCCTAAGCCAATTATAATTATGACTAAGTTTATATTGAAACATGTCAACTTTATGATATCAAATAAATGCGTCATGGAAATCTATTCCATTCTCTATCTATCTAATGCTGTAGATATTTATGCATTTTACGACTCACATGCAGGTCTTTAAAGTGCGGTGAACCAGTGATCACCTTCTTCCTCACACTACTAAAAACCAAAGGGAGTGGTGGACCATTTCGACGGAGACAACTGATGCATCTCGTCTGAAGATGACCTTTCAGGGGCTTTCGGCAGTGGTTCTGCTGAACAGCCGCCATGCCGAACAAACACACATAAGCGTAGTCTCAAAGTATCGTTCTTGGAAAATTCGTATGCACCATACGCACATCATATGCTTTGGAGAAATATATATGTTAGGTTGGAGTTGGACATACCTTCTCCAATAAGAAGAATGAATCCCCAGGACATGACAAACGGATGAACCTGCAAATAGAGTGCACCAGAAGATTAAATGAAGGCAGGTTACAAAGTAACAATTCGTGATTAATCCATGACAACGCGTCAGCACAAATGCAGAAACTAGATGAGCTATACCCTTCGCGATTATACCAAGGAAAATTTTCTTTTGCGAATCTTACATCGGATATAATTGGAAGACGAACGAGATCACCTATTACTTGTATCAAGAACTGAACAGAGGAGAGCCTGAAGGGAAGAAGAAACCATAACGTACATTGAAGACCTGCTCGGGGTCCTCTGACTGTATGTTGATGCCGCCCCTGAAGTGCAGCAGCCAGACGAGCATGAGCACGGCGGTGGTCAGGAACAGCACGTGCGCGAACATGGCCACGCGCGAGGCCAAGACGGAGTGGTGATAGCTTCCGATGATCCCGTGCGCCATGGCTGCCGCCTGCGGCAACCTGCTTGCTCGCTGCTTTCCGCCGCCGGCAAATAAGAAGACACGACGGAGTTGCGACTTGCAACCGGCAGCGCGACGAGACGGGTGAGAGAGAGATCAGAGGAGCAGTTGGGGCTAGCTAGCTTGAACGGTAGGTGCAGCGTTTTTGCATGGGAGCGCTGGGGTTTTAACGACCCCGGCGCGGCAGGGCGACGGCGTCTGCCTGTCCCGAGAATCTGAGGTTACACAGGGAAGGTGGTATTGGGTTTGGTATATTACCGAGCCAGATGGTTAAGCAAGGCATCGGCCTCCTATGTACAACAGCTTCTGCTGGCTTTGCGAGGGAGCAAGTAATCTCGGAGAATGTTCAGACCTTACACATGGCCAGAGAGCATTACGGTGACATGGACCCGGCTCAAGAGGGATAGTGACAAAAGTGCCAATATATTCACTTCCTTTGGATTTCGCCTTGGCTGCTAAAGCAGAGATAAAGAGGACAGCTTTTTATTCGTAGAAAAGGTAGCGATCATGTCCGCGAGATTGTATCGTATATACTCCTCTTTTGTGTAACTTTTCTTCAGCGGAACACTCGGACTTCATCCATGTTCCATGATCAACTACAAAAGCAAATGGAGCAGGAAACAAATTCACAGGACATATCATTATCCCTCCTGAAACGAAGAAAAGATAAGAGTGTGGGATTATCCTCAAGCTTGATTTTGAAAAGAAATACATACGATAAAGTCAGATGGGACTTTCTTTTTGAAAGCCTTAAGATAAGAGGTCTCAATAAGAGATGGTGCGGACGGGTTAAACAAGTAGTCAAAGGTGGGACTATATAAGTGTGAAAATAAATGATAAGATTGGTCCCTATTTTGTTAGCCACAAAGGAGTGAGACAAGGTGATCTTTTATCCCCAATTTTATTCAATTTTGTCGTGAATTGTTTGTCAAGAATGGTGAGACAAGCACAATATAATGGGAGGATCACTGGGCTTGCAAGTAATCTAATCCCCAGAGGAGTGTGCATGCTTCAGTACGCGGACTATACAATCATATGCTTGTGAAATTCTTACTATACTTATACGAAATAATGTCAGGCCTGAAAATAAATTTCATGAAAAGTGAAGTGATTATAATTAATGGGATGATGAGGACATAAATGCTATGCCGAGCTCTTCAATTGTCAAATAGGTTGTTATTCTATAAAATACTTTTTTTTAAATCACACAGTACAACGCAGACGCTCATACACGCACGCACACTCACCCCTATGAATACACGTACGCAAACTCTACCCCTATGAGCACCTCCGAAGAACTGAGCACCCGGCATCTGGAGATTTCCGAAGTCACCATTGGCACCTCGTTGTCGACGGGAACGCCGCTTACCACTTAACACATAGCGCCGGAAAATCCTGGAAAAATCTCAGGAAAAGGTGCGAACATCAAGATTTGAACCCTGGTGGGTAGCGTCCCACTGAACCGTTCTACCATTGGACTACAAGCCCATTCGCTTCTATAAAGTACTTAGGTGTCCCCGTGAGTCCAAGCAGACTACATGTGGTGGATTGGCCTCCGCTGGGGGTAAAGAATGGGAGGAAATTGGTAGTTTGGAATGGCAATACTCTATCGATAGATGGGAGAGCAACGTTAATAAATTCTAGCCTATCTAGTGCCTTTATCTATCACATATCGATATATTTTCTTTCTCAGACTACTATGAATATCCTGGATAAACAAAGAAGATCTTTCTTTTGGCAAGGAGGTGGGTAGAAAAAGAAATATCACCTGATAAAGTGGGAAAAAGTTTGCTAATGCAAAGAAAAAGGAGGACTGGGAATAAAAGACATAAAAAAGATAAACATTAGTCTTTTATGTAAATGGTGGTGGAGATTGGACAATGAAAAAGGGGTATGGCAGGATATAATAGAAGCTAAATACATGAGAGGAAATACGTTAAGTGGGGTGAAACATAGGATTGATGATTCCCCACTATGGAAGGATCTCCACAATGTAAAGCACATTTACATGAGAGGTCGTGGTCGGAAGGTTAAGGATGGTAGCAAATGCTTGTTTTAGAAAGATACTTGGCTAAGGGATAAGCCTCTATGTCTAGTACTGCCGATCCATTTCGATCTGTGTGTCGATAAAAATATCTCTGTTTATGAATTCCTCAGGCTCAATGGGTGAATAAATTTTTCAAGGTGGTTAAATAATATACCGTTTGATCAATTGGTGGGGGTTGTAGATGAGGTGTATAAGCACAATTTAAATAATGAGGGGGACAACATATACTGGAAATGGTCTAGGACTGGAAAGTTCACCACCAAGTTAGTGTATAATCATCTGTCCAGTGGTGCTTCAGGTCCCCACAATCAACATATATGGAAGTACCATACGTGGTGAAAATATTCTGCTGGTTAGTAGAAAATAATGCCATTTCGACAAAAGATAATATGATAAAAAGAAAATAGGTAGGAGATCCAACATGTAGATTCTATGATCAATTGGAAACGGTAGATCACTTGTTTTTCAAATGTCCAATAGTCAAAGTGGCTTGGGGGGTTGTGGGACTATGCCTTGGGACCAGCACTATCCCCAAATGTATCAAGCAATACAAAGTGTGGATTGGAAAATGGCTCCCTGGGGGAGGAAATTTACATCAGTTTGGACTTGCAGCTTGTTGACGTAAAATCTGCAGTTCACGCCAAGCACACAGCAAGCCGAATCAGCTAGCTTCACACGTGAACGTTTGAATCCAAAGCGTGCCAGTCAATTTTCCCTGAAACTCACAAAGGAAGAAAATGTTTAGATAAAAAAACCTAGAACGTGCCAGATGATACCAGACAGTTCCATATCTACGGCTTGTTCAAAGCCACTTTTGATCGACATATAGCTACGAACAAGCTATCTGTCAACAATTGAAGCATTCATTACATAATCGGCAAACAGCATCCGTGGTGAAAACCAAACGCTGTCGCAGTCGCGTCTTTGCCTTCCTGAAGGCGTTGTTTGGAGGTTTTCCTTGTAGCCGTTGGTGGTGGAGTCGTAGGCTCCGCGGAAGGTCGGGTCCAGTCGATTTGTAATGGTCTCATGGCCCTTTAGTTTGTTCGTCGCGAGTAGTGTCTTCCTATCTCTGGCGCGCGGCCTAGAGAGTCCTGTTACGGGTTTGTTGGATGCTGTTCTTCGAGCGGTGTGTGCTTTATTGTAAACTGGTAATCCCAGTATCCTTTGGAGGATGCTTTATATATAAAGCTGGCTATGGTCTTTCCTGGAGATATACTACTGGTACCAGTGTTACCTCATGACCGAGTCAGTTTTTTAGTTACAGCCTTACAGGTTGACATAACATAACTACATTATAGACTTCATATCTGGTTTGAGATGTACTTCAGGAGTTACCAATATAGTAATATGTGGTTCATTCCCGCATTAGTCGACTACGATTACAAAACGTTTATTTCCAAAGAAATACGTCGAAGTGCCGTATTCATCTCGCATTCTTTATCAAATCGGCTTTTTCCTTGTATTCAATCCACGTCATCACGCATTCCCGAATGCTTTCCATAGAGCAACTCCCTTGCCGAATTGGCGACGGACTCCCGACCGCAGAATGCCTTTGCCGAATCGTTCTTGAAGATAAGCTTTCTTAGCTGAACGATGTTTATCTTTTCACCAAATCCGGCCCACATGTCAGCCTCTTCCTGGTGTCAATTTTTGGTGTTAACACATGCCCCTTCAATTTCGGGATAAAAGATACTTTATTTCGGAATTGACCATAAATACTCAGCGTTTCTAGGTTATCTCAGTTTAATCCCCGCTTTTCCCTTTCTTAAATCTTCGAAGCTTCGTCCAGATCCAAACCCTAGTTCATCGACCTCTGCAAGCTTCGACCTTCAAATGGCGCACCAAGATCAAACTCTCCAGGTAATTCTCAATCTTCTTCAAGTACATTCGGCACCATCTTTTTGAATTGCATCTTTAAATTTTCTTCTCGCCTCTTTCTGTTCTTGGATTTCGCCCATATTTCTGACAAACCTTGTCTTTTCAGGCTAATCCAATGGAACCCCGTCGCTGCTCCGGCTGCGGCTCCAGTTGCGGTTCCAGCTGCGGCTCCAGCTGCGGCTCCGGCTGCGGCGGCCGATTCCTCAAGCTCGTCAACCGAACTCTCGAATCGGACGATTTTCGCTACCAGATAGCGACGCCCGCCGTTTCAGGAGGGAGCGCGACGAGACGCGCCATGAGCTGGAGATCATCTCCAAACAAGCTGGGATTGCGGACCTTGAGTGGCAGCACGAGCGGAAACAGTTGCTCGAAGCCATCGACGGTGAGTCCTGTAATCTGCTCAATTTCAATCTGTTTTTTTCAAATGATATTAATCTGTTGCTCCTTTGTAACCTCGCAGATCGTGACGCCGAGCTCAATCGGCTGAAGGCGCTGGTGGAGGAGCTGGCGAACAGCAGCTCCACCATCGACGAACATCTTGGTTAAAGGCTTCCCATTGACAAATCCTTTCAAATATAATGGCTTCATATGTCGATTCTGGATTGGCTTTTCAAAGACAGCTTGCTTATTGAGCATCAATTGTGCCATTAGCTGTTCGACTTCATCTACCTCTGACAACGCTTCCTCCTGCACAACTTGATCAGTGGGAGCCATAAATTCATTCGGCAAAAAGCATACCATGCATGTAGGAGCCGAATGACCATCTTCTTCAGGCTTGTCCTTTCGACGCCATATTGATTTCATCTTAGGCCTTGCTTGCTTTAATTCTTGATTCCTCAAACGTTGTACTCTTCTCTTTTGGCTTTTCCTCAAGCCAGGTGGACACCATTGTCCTTCTTGCCAAACATAAGCATGATCTTCTTCTTCTTCATGATCAACCCACCTGTAATCAGCATGCCTCTTTCTTGGTTGATCATTAAAACGCCGATCATCACTAGGATGCATCCTGCCAATTCTTTCATGGACAGATCGGCGATTGACATCATTGTGCCTATACTCAACATATCCATCGTTGCATTCGGGACAATTATCCCACGTGGGAAGCTTTAAGCCTTCGTTCCAACAGTGCCTGAAGAAAGCACATCCCCAATGAGCACGTTCTTGTTTTCGGATAAATTCCTCTTGTTCTTCCCTGTGCCTTTCTTCTTCATGTCTTCTTTTCTCCTCCTCATACTTACGCCTTTGAAAATGCTCCTTTTCTTGCTGACGCTGCCACTTGTTGAGGAGAATGCGTGTAGTAACCCTAGGTTTAGAGGGTTCTCCCACTTCACATCGGCTATTCGGAAACCGAAGATCTTTCTGGCGAATCTGTTCAATTGTGATCTGCCGAGTGGGATCAACTGAGCCATCCTGTCTTGCCTTCCTTGAGGTTAAAACTTTCAATCTTCCCTTTTCTCCAGATGGAACAGCATTCACCATGTTAACCGAGAACCCGATCATATTCTGAGGGAAAGGGTTACTGTCCAGTTTCATCTTGTTGTCGAATTTCAGATGTCCTTCCTGGATAGCTTTCTGAATCTTCATCCTAAAGACTCTGCATTCATTAATGGAATGAGAATTTCTATCATGAAACCCACAATACCTTTTGTCTTTCACTCCATCAGGCCGAAGCATGGAGTGCCCTTCTGGCAATTTGATTCGGCCTTCTTTTACCAGGAACTCAAACAATTTATCTGCCTTAGTCACATCAAAATCGTATGTGCCCTTGGTCTGTTTGATCCATCTTTGAGTCATTGTAACTGGTTCCTTACTCCACACTATTTCTGCTGCAGCCACTTCTTCATCATTTTCGTATTCATCTTCTTGATCTACCCTTTCGAGGAACTGGTTGTAGATACTGGCTATATCGTTGTGCTTAGCAAATCTAGCATCTTTCTTAAGGCCATATGCTTGATTGCTCATCAATGCTAATCTCTGTGACAGCTGGCCAAGATCATCAAATTCCATCCCGAATAGCTTCTCCCGAATGGTAGGCAGCATACCAGCCACAGCCATTCCGGCCAACTGATCATCAGGTATGTTCAGAGAAAAGCACATGCCCTTAGTCTCTCTGAATCTCCTGAGAAATTCTGTAGGTGTCTCGTTATTTCTTTGCCTCATGCTAGTCAAATCAACCAATTTCTTCTCAGTGCTGCCAGTGTAGTAATGAGCATGGAATTTCTTTTCTAGGTCCTTCCAAGTGCAAATTGACTGAGCAGGTAATGAAGCAAACCATCTGAAAGCTGGACCTGTTAATGACAATGGGAAGTATCTTATTCTGAAAGCCTCATCTGCTGCAGCCTCACCAAGTTGCATCAAATACCGTGCTATATGCTCCACAGTACTAGTGTCATCCTGTCCTGAAAATTTAGTAAATTCTGTAGGCACTTTAACTCTGTTAGGCAATGACACCCTTTGATACCATTCTAGGAGGGCCCATGCCAAGCTTCCTAAATGTAGTATATGGCATCACATTCACAGCAGCTCCACCATCGACGAACATCTTGGTTAAAGGCTTCCCATTAACAAATCTCAAGATATCACTTTTGCATTCATATTCACCATTCAATTGTTTTATGACCAATTCTGAATCTCCAAAAATTTCAACTGCAATGGCTTTTGCTTCTTTCAAATATTGGAGCCCTTTGAGCAATGCCTCATACTCAGCCTGATTGTTAGTAACAGTAGATTGAATGGGAATAGCAAACTCAAATGTTTCACCTTTGGGTGAAATTAATAAAAGACCTGCTCCACCACCTTCGTCACATGAAGATCCATCAAAGAACAACACCCAAGGAGTAATTTCAAGAAAATTGATTGATGAATAACGATGTTCAGTAATAAAATCAGCAATAATCTGCCCCTTGACAGCCTTTGCCGATTCAAACCTCAACTCAAATTTAGATAAGGCTAAAATCCATTTGCCAATCCTTCCATTTAAAATTGGCATAGACAACATGTGCTTAATCACATCAAATTTTGAATATACAACACATTCGGCATTTAACAAGTAGTGCCGAAATTTTGTACATGAGTAATAAATACACAAGCAGAGCTTCTCTGTAGCCGAATATCTTGTTTCAGGATTTAGCAATTTTCGGCTAAGGTATGCAACCACTCTTTCCTTCCCTTCAAACTCTTGTATGAGGGCCGATCCAATAGTTTGGGCATCGGCCGCCGATGCCTCAGATTTCTGTTGCTCAACTCGACATGATCCCAACGTCAGAGCGGTTCTGCTCACAGAAACCAGGAGAGCCGTGTGATCCCCGTGTGAGCCTGCTGCTTGAGGTGGCTGCTGGGTTCATGTACCCAGAGGCGTTTGCAACCAATTATGGAGGTACCAATACTGGTGGCTCCTTCATGTATTTCTTGATTTCATCGAAAGCCTTCTGTTGTTCGTCACCCCATACAAACTTTTGATCTTTTTTTTACTTTCAGCAGTGAAGAAAAGGGCAGCACTTTTTGTGACAAATTTGATATGAATCTTCTCACAAAATTTATCTTGCCGAGTAATGATTGCAACTCTTTAAGATTAGTTGGAGGAACAATTTCATCAATCGCTTTCATGCTCTTCTTGCCAACTCCTATCCCTCCTTCATGTATCAGAAACCCCAGAAATTCTCCAGCTGAAACTCCAAAAGCACACTTATTCGGGTTCATCTTAAGCCCATGTTTTCTAGTGCAGCCTTCACTGCCAAGGGTGCAGTGGTGAAAACTGGTGGTAACCCAAATATAGGCAAGGATGCTCCTGCACCAACAGAAGGATCAGGTGGTACCAGCAACAATAGTCCATCGGGGGGAGGCGGCAGCGGAAGCAGTGGAAACAATGGGGGATCCTCTTCATCTTCGGCCGGAGTCATTGCAGGCTCAGTGGTTGGTGCAATTGCTGGACTAGGCATTGTTGCTGCGTTAGGATTCTATTGCTACAAGAGAAAGCAGAAGCCATTTGGAAGGGTGCAGAGTCCACATGCCATGGTTATCCATCCCCGTCGCTCAGGTTCATATGACATGGTTAAAATCACAGTTGCAGGGGGGAGTGTCAATGGTGGTGCTCGAGCAAGCGAGACATATAGCCAAGCAAGCAGTGGTCCACGGGACATCCATGTTGTTGAAAGTGGAAATATGGTCATTTCAATCCAAGTTCTCCGTAATGTGACCAACAACTTCAGTGAGGATAACATCCTTGGCCGAGGAGGGTTTGGCACTGTTTACAAGGGTGAGCTTCACGATGGCACAAAGATTGCTGTGAAGCGGATGGAGGCTGGTGTGCTGGGTAACAAGGGGCTAAATGAGTTCAAATCAGAGATTGCTGTGCTAACCAAGGTCCGTCACCGGAACCTTGTGTCACTGCTTGGCTATTGCCTTGATGGCAATGAGAGGATTCTTGTGTATGAGTACATGCCACAGGGAACACTGAGCCAACACCTGTTTGAGTGGTCCGAGAACAATCTGCGGCCATTGGAATGGAAAAAGCGACTGAGCATTGCGCTTGATGTTGCAAGGGGTGTTGAGTACCTGCACAGCCTTGCCCAGCAGACCTTCATCCACAGAGACTTGAAGCCATCAAACATACTTCTTGGCGACGACATGAAGGCAAAGGTGGCAGACTTTGGATTGGTCAGGCTTGCACCAGCTGATGGGAAGTGTGTCTCAGTGGAGACAAGACTTGCCGGCACATTTGGGTACCTTGCCCCGGAGTATGCAGGTGATCATCCTATACTTCTTCTGCTCAAGTATATAGATGCTTTGTGTTTAGTTCAATTAACAAGAACAGAACATTTAAATTATGGTGCATCCATAATATTGTTTAATAATCGCATATTAATAACTTCTGAAATGACTATTCATTTCTATTAACAGGCACTATACATTTAAGTTATGCTGTATTCTTAATAATGCCATTGAAATACAACTTACCTCTGAAATGATTGATCCGTTGTAATATGGTGGAATTGAACTAAGTTGCTACTGTATTTTTCTTGCTTGGTTCATGTGCACCACCCTAGGATATACTCTAGTGGAGCCCCTGTTAGTGACTTTGACTCATAGACGTTTCCTTCCATAAGAGATACTTTAGGCGCTCGTTAACAAAAATTGAAGATTTCAAACGTGATACCTGAAAAGTTGTTTTTAAAGTCTTGGTTGACCTTTTCAGAGATCAAATAGGACAGTTTATTTGCTGTTTAGGTACATTTTTATTGTAATTGATCTTTTGTTCCAAATGTTGATCTATGGTTGAATTGTGTATTCTGTTTATAGAGTGTGAACATTACAATGAACAGAGTGATTTATAAGTGAGCCCACTAATATACGGAGTAGCAACCATATTCATAAACTTAAGATTTTTTTTTGCCCACTAGATCATTCCCTTCTATTCTAATATTAAGACACTTTCAATAGTCCAAGATCATCAATTAAGCTTTTGTTGTTCTGTTTACTGTTAGTTTGTTTTGCCCACCATCTTCTTGTTAGAAAACAAGATAACCTAAATTGATGTCATCTTTACTGCCCTGTCCTAATTGATAATTTGTGCCAAACTGCATTTTGGAAACTACGTGTTGACAAATTCAGATCTACTACTTGCAACTTCTGTCTAACACAAATGGACATTTTATATGCAGTTACTGGACGAGTAACCACAAAAGCTGATGTCTTCAGCTTTGGTGTCATCTTGATGGAACTGATCACTGGACGCAAGGCACTTGATGAGACTCAGCCTGAGGATAGCATGCACTTAGTTACATGGTTCCGGAGAATGCAGCTCAACAAAGACACGTTCCGGAAAGCAATCGACCCTGTTATTGACCTTGATGAGGAGACATTTGCTAGTGTTAGCACTGTTTCAGAGCTTGCCGGTCACTGTTGTGCTAGGGAGCCACACCAGAGGCCTGACATGGGCCATGCTGTCAATGTGCTCTCTACCCTTTCAGATGTGTGGAAACCAACCGATCCAGACTCAGACGACAGCTATGGTATCGACCTTGACATGACGCTGCCTCAGGCACTGAAGAAATGGCAGGCCTTTGAGGATAGCAGCCATTTTGATGGTGCAACATCTTCGTTTGTCGCAAGCTTGGATAACACTCAGACAAGCATCCCCACAAGGCCTCCAGGATTTGCTGAGTCGTTCACCTCTGCTGATGGAAGATAGACAGCTAGCTGCTAGGGTGTGCTAAACCTTATGCTTCTGTTGAAATAGAAGGCTCAAGTGATCCTTGTGTTCATTCTTTTAGTCTCTCCACCCCCAATCTTTCGATGTCTCTTTATTCGGCCCTGTATTGCCATGTAGCTGCCCTTTGATCATGTATGCTGTGATCTTGACTGATTGCCTGGAAGTTTGCAAATTTCGCTAACTGGTTATGTCGTTTGCAAGATTAAAGTAGAAGAATGCTAGGATTGTTGGTTGTATCGAATATTGATAATTTGCAAATGATGATCGTATTCGTCAAAACTATGACCCTGAAGTTGATCCATTTTCTTGTGCATCAGCGCCTCAGCTATGATCATTTCACTGGTCCTATCACGGTCTCTCTGGGATCATAAGTCAATGACACTACTTGCTGTAGCTCAATTATTGGTCTCGATCAGGTCTCTGATCTGTATATAACTATTCCACTGATAGATCCCTTGCCATGTGAGTCTAACAAGGTTCCGGAGCTCCCTACCGGAGCTGGAAGGTGCCAGATGCAGAAGATGCATCCGGACACAGGTTCTGTCATGCTGTTGTACCTAATTCATGTGAGGCAGCTCAGCTAAACAAGAGTCCTCGCCACTAAACAACGCACCAGCTTCAGCTGCGCTCCCAAGCTTTTGGCTCCAGATCGTTGCCAACGGCGAACAAAACCTCAGCACTAACTGAACCCGCCGCTTAACTGAACCCGCCGCGCTAACAACCTTTCCACCGGTGGTACCTGCGAAAGGAGCCCCGGACAGACACTCGGACAGCGAGCGATGCACTGCTGATTTGCTGGAGAGGCGTCCGCTGCCCGCCTACCTGCCTGAATTCAAGGCAGGACAACTGGGGCGGAAAACGACGTGGCCCGTGCGTATCCGGTGATAACGAGACTGGGGTTTGCGATCCAGTTGTCGGATCGCGACTCTAGTGCATGGCCCCGTTCCGTCGGATTTGGCCGCACCTGATGCTCTACGCGTAGTATTTCTCTATGAATCACCGATACGGCTGGAAGCCAGCCGTTCCCGTATCCGATACGCACGATACGGCGATACGTCTCGATACTGCACCGATACGCCCCGATACACGTATCCGATTTATTCTATTTAAAAATAAATAATTTAATTCGCGATACGCGTCCGATACTCGGCGATACGTCCATCCGATACGTTGGGCTGTAACATCTTATTTTGAAGCCCAGGTGAAGCCCATCAACACCGGCCCATCCAAAAACCTAGCTACTTAAAACCCTCTCTCTACCTCACGCTGCAGTGAGAGAAACTGCTTTTAGGCTGCTTGGACAGCCAGCTTCCTCTTCTTGCTGTGAGAGAAACTGGAGCACCTACAGCTTTATCCATAACCTGAGAAGAAACAAGTTGACTCCTGAACGTGCAGAGGATTTAGTGTTTGTGCATAACAACTTGCGTCTTCTTTCAAGAAGCAGTAATGAGTATCTCACAGGACCATCCCAGATGTGGGATGTTGGGGGAGATGGCTTCGAGACACTTGATGGTGTCGGCATTCTGCAAGCTGCTAATCTCACTTTGGATGAGCCTGAGTTTGAGGTTATGATTGCCGACGGAGAATGAATTTCAGCATTAATGGATTGGCCTTCTGCCTTGTATCCCTAAGTTATGTAATGCGTTATGTAATGCACTGTCGTTATGTTTGTCTTTTAATTATGGAGTCTGAACTGCTTGATATGTATGACTGGTTGTAATTTATCTTGCCTGGACATGTTACTTTATGCTGTCACTTTTCTGCATATTCATGTTATTTTTATTTTTATTTTTATATACTAGACGTATCGGCGTATCCTTGTTTTTGAAGATTTGCCGTATCGGCGTATCGCCGTACCCGTATCGCCGTATCGCCGTACCCGTATCGCCGTACCCGTATCGCGTATCGGTGAAACATAGGTATTTCTTTTGGAGATGGCACAGTCTCGCCCTGTACACTGGTGGAGTGGTGGGCGAGCTGTGCGTGGTGTCTGGATTTTGTGCCGAGCCTTATCCTCTGGGGTAGCTTCCAAATTGTGTCCGTCTCAGACTCTCAAACCCAGGGTGGCACTGAGCTGCAGCAGCAAAGTACACGCTCACGTAGTACGTACTCCTACACGCAAGCGAGGGGACAGGCCCTCAGCTCAAAAATTTGAAACGAAGGTAAGCTACAAATTTACACCGTATTTGTGGTTCCAAAATTTGAACTGTTCTTGAAGTGTGTCCTCTCTCTCGTGTTTTGACCTAGGTCCGCGCCGGCGTAAGATGGTGCATTTCTGGAGCCTGGACCTCATTTCGACGAATTGATTGATGGTGCTAGCCTCCGCGGTGCAAATCTGTGATATCGGCTAGTCCATCTGGTTTGTCTGTGGCCGGACGCATCCGACAGCGGCAGGCACCTCTCGCGTGGGGAAGCGCCGAGCCAGATTCGGCTGGCCTCGCCGGTCTGGCTCGGGGTCGGGGACCATGCAAGCGTTGCCTGCGCTGGCGATGCGGGAGGAGTCGCTCTCCCCGGTGGATCGGTCGTTGGGTTTCCGTATTGGCGTGTGCGAGCACATTGATTTTTGTTCGGGTTGCAAATTCGCAACGGCACGACCGTTTTGGCTTTTGAACACATGCCACGCCGTTTTTTTGTTCGGAAGGAGCAGAAAGACGCGGTCATGATTGTCTAAAACCGGAGGGGCGGAGGAACTTTTGCGACTGAAGCGAGCGCGACACGGTCACACGCCGCCGTGGCCGTGGCCGGAGCAGGTGTGAATGTGACGCCGGGCGCCCGCGGCTCGATCATCTCATCTGGCGGCGAGAAACTGGCGCCTGGCTGGAGCACTAGCTCATCAGGTGGGCGGGGCGCGGCGGGACGAGGCCACTTCCACTTGCGACGAGGGCCCGACCGTCCGACCGGCCGGCGGAGTTTGTGCTGTCGACCCGCGCGTGTGCGCCCGCGGTGTAGCCCGTGACCACGAGGGACGCCGTGTGGGCCCCGCCCGCTCGGCCCCTCTTCTCCCCGCCTTCCAGTTCCAGGCTTGCCGAAGCCGAAACCAAGAAGGAACCAGCCGGCGTCCGGCGTCTCGCATGTGGCCCTTCTCGTCCAGTCTCCAGTCCTGATCCCCGGGCAAGGCAAAACTTGTCCGGCACCGTGCGCGCCGCAGCTTGTCACATGCCAGAGTAAAGGCAAAGGCGCTCCCCGTGTCTCGTGAGTTTTTGGGGCTCGTTTCGCCCAAAAGGATTGGGGCGAACCGAACCGTTTGCGATTGGCTGGTGACCGCCCGGCGCCCGCGTTTCCCCGCGCCGGGATTGGCAGCTGTCGAACCGGTGTGCCGTGACCACCGCGTCTGTAGCCTGCACGAGTTCAGCACGAAGCTAGCAGGGGCGCAGGGCTGCCGTTGGCCCAATCCACATTCCACTTATCTCCGGATTGGACCACATCGGAAGAGCCACTCGCAGACTGGCTACTCGCGTAGTACTACATCAGAGTAGCTGGATGCCAATGGTTCAGCTGCTAGTGGAGTCGCGTGGAATTGAAGCAGGAGTGATTCAACGATGGATCATGAATGAACGTTCGAGAACATTATCCCTTGCATGTTGCTCTTGGATAAGGCTGAGTTCAGATCGATAGTACTGTACTACTAGCTAGATCCGGAGACTTGTCTTGGGCAGAAGCATCGACTTGAGGGGCACCGGAGAAAGGCAAAGTTGGGGACCCTATGTTGCCTTGTTCTCGAAAAATTATAGCCACATAAAAAATCCCGGTAAATTATTTTGGTTTTGGCTTTTGAGGAGGCGCCGCTGAAACTGAGTCTAATTCTTCACCTTTTTCATTTGGTGCCAATATTTCTGTTTCTCTTTGGGATGGCAAGAGTCAATTGTGCTGCTGGTTTAATTGCGCGCGTAGACCCGCAGAGAGAAGAAAAGGAAAACCGCACTGCTTGATCGGGCCCTGTTCTTAACCGGGCTTTACGTAGTATGGGTGATTAATTTTATTGGGCCAGTTTGCTGGGCTCATTCGGCCCGAGTTGCAGCTTCCTGTGCTGCTGCCCGCGAAATAACCTTCAACGCCCGCAACCAAATTTGAGTGCCTTTCTTCCTCTTTCTGAAAACGTGCAAGTTTTTGTAGGTACTCCCTCCGTCTATGAATTAATGCAATTCTAGCATTTGAAAATTGTCCAAAAAAGAAAACAAGTTTAAAAGTACACCAGCTGCTGTGGGACCCAGCATGATTAAAAAAATCAGCACCAGACTATTCTAGAGAACAACGCTCTTTTTTTTCGGTTGCTGCATGCCGCACACCATGAACTATTGAGAGCACGCTACCTCGTCCAGTTCTCTTCATCAGCTTATACAAGTACAGTAATATTTATTGGCTAGAGCAGGGGCGTTTCCGTATTTTCATCCTCTTCTTGGTCTGTGTGCAAATAGCTAGAATTGCATGTTTTTCTGGACAGATGGAGTATATTTGATGTCTGTTGCAAGTCGTGCTTTCTACCAAAATGCTACTCGATAGATGTCTACTAGCAAGATTGGCGCGCTAACGCCGCGCCGGTGTAGGCTGTGTTTTGTAGGGAGTAATAAGTTCTTGCTACGGTAGTATCTGGTTCTCGGTTGTATAATTTTCAAAGTGAAATGTTAATCACTAAAAGTCAAAAAAATATGGAAGCAGTTGCTACGGTAGTATCTGGCTCTCGGCTGTATAATTCTCAACGTGAAACGTTAATCACTAAAAGTCAAAAAAATATGGAAGCAGTATAGAACAGGGACAAACGCATACTGAATGGAGCAGGTAGAAATAGTTATCTAGCCATTACATGTCGAGTAGTTAGTACATGAGAGATTGTCATCGGAGACAGCCCTTGGAATAGCCATCCAATTGCTACATTCCCAGATCCCAGGAGTCAAACTTTATTTGTGTAACTATTTTCCCTTGACTGGTAAAGGCTATATATGTCAACATCTAACATAGACAATATTTAGGATACATATATGTGCATACTGATGGTAAGCAAGCGAATCAGAACTCCATCTTTCTATGCCATTCGCAGATACCGTACGAACAACCAAACCTGAAATTGACAGTCTGCACACAGAAAGAGAAAAGTAAACGACTTAGCACCATGCCAGCATACACCAACAGCATCCGGTACAAAAAAAAAAGAGAGAGAGAGAACAGCAGATTGGAAGAATGCACGCATGACAGGGGAGTTGTAAGCAGATTTTAGGTAAATGTGAAGAGATAAAGCATGTTACATGGTATATATTAGTTTTAGACAGATAAATAATTTTATTGCCTAGAGAAAAACTCAGTGGGATCAAAGAACAATGCATATATGAGGTGAGATGCACGTGTTTACGATATGGTTGCTCTTATATTGTGTAATGCATTGTAATACTTCAGCACAGCACTACAAATAATGAGATAGGAAAAATTAACCCTATCTATTTGTAACCATCCAAATCTTGGTATCTTTTCCTAACTGATAGGCATACATGAAAATAGGAAAATTGTACCGAACCAATTATTGTAAGGTGCCAAAATGAACATGTAAGTACACCTTAGTGGAGATAGATTACTGCTAGTGCTGGAGATGGAGCCTATGTTCTAGCTTATAACTGAAATGCTAAGACACATTTTGTGAGAATAAATACATGAGCTCCCAAGGTACTATCAAAAAATGTCATGAACTGATGAACTGCATGCATGACAGTTTCCAAGCTCAGGGGCACCAAAATCACCTAGTCAAAATTGGGCAATATTAGCAGTAAGGAAAGAGTAGAGGATTTGGGGAAGGAGCGACCTATCCAGGAGCTTGAGCTTGGCCACTTCTGCTCTGGATCAGTAATGTAGCATGCTGACAACATCGTGCAAGCATAACATGGAAAAATTAGGGGATTAAATAATTAACATATGAGCATATGACTAAACCTAATGGATTGAATACAGAGCAAAGTCTGCAGGAAGGAACCTATGTTTTTAATGTCAGGGACAACCTCGACATTTTTAGTGCTCAGATAACCATCAGATAGCAGATAGCTGAAAAAAGAAGGAAATCTTTTTCAAAAAAGGAAACATTTTTAGTGCTTTCAGTTTTGAAACAAAGAGGTTTGCTATCTACTAAGATATATCCATTAAGAATGAGTATAAGGAATATATAAAGTACGGAATTTGTCTGATACACACAAAGAGGTTTGCTATCCATTAAGATACATATGTTGATTAAACATTCTTAGTGGATATGATATACAGAATACTATTTATGTGCACACATTGAACTGGGAGAACACATTAGAGAAATAGTGAAGATCAGAATAAAAAGTAGTTTAAAAAAGATGAAATAATCTGTATACCCTCCAATAAAATGAACAATATACAATGATGGACCAATATAATCCTAAGACAAACTCGCTATGGAAGGGAAAAGGTTATTTGACTCACAGACAATTACATTTTAGCTAGGACACTTAAATGGGGGTAAAGTGAGAATTGAGGACTGGTCAGTAGCAGGGTAAAGTGAGGAATCAGGACTAATCACTTATGGTGGTATTGCAAGTAAATTACAAAGCACTGGGCATCAGAATATAAGGAAAAACCAGAAGCACGTCTGACCCTTGTAATATATGCACATCCATGTCTGGCAGCATCCATATACTTAGAGAGGGGGATAACATTACTGAAATATCTTCATATATAATTACGCAAATCTGTTCAGCCCTAGATACAGAAACCATTGCTTTAAACTGACTGGAACACGTGAAACAATCACCGAGCAGATAAACGATGAGGCTGCCAGTATAATCTCTTTGGCAATCGACACCAAACAATGTACCTGAATATTAATATGCTAATTCCTAGTAGAAAAACACACACGAAACAATCAACTGAGGAGAAACTATGAAACGTATAAGTATAATTATTCTTTCAAATGCCTGAGCGCTGCTAGTCTAGTAGAGAATGTCTAACCAATGTAAGATGGCAACCTTGGCAATCAACAATATACATCGAAAGAAGGTGTAATCAATTGATTAGCTTTAACTGGCATTTCATCAAACAGCTAAAGTGCAAGCACTAGGAGCATAAAGCAGCAAGCATCTCACAATCACCTCGAGTGCTGGTTCGAGGACGGCGGGTGTCCTCGTGCATGCATCAGCAAGCTCGGTGGTGGCATGGTGGATGTCCTCGAGACCTCCTACTGCTGGCGTTCCCCACGCGTCGGCCGCGTCGTCGATGGAGGTAGCGGCGTGGTAGCATGGGTGTGGCCCATGGACGGCATCGACAGGAGGGCAACTGCCCCAAACTGCAGAGTAGGCGGAGGGAGAGGACTCGATGTAGGACCCATAGGATTTATTGGCTGCAGGCAGCACCGAGCAGGTTGCCCGCCCGGCCGCCCGTAGGATGCGGATGCGTCGCCGGCCGGGGAGGAGAGAGGGGCGGCGCGGGCGGAGGCGCGAATCACCACCGCGGCCGGGCACGGAGCACGGCGCCAAGGTCGGGGGCGCTTGACTCACCGAGATGGCTCGCCGGTGCAGGGGCGGGGCTGGCGCTCGCCGTGCCGCATGGCTTGGCCCCATGCTGAAGCAGATAAGAAAATAACCTTGGCATCCAGTGGCTTGTAGTACGCGGTAACCTCAACAGTGCAATCAGGGGCAATCAAGTTAGTCAACCTTATGCTGTTCTTTTCATTGAGGGAGGAGTAAAACTCTTGAAGGACATCTGACAGGGGCGAAGATGGTAAGGTGGCACCTCTGCCATTTCTGTATGGTCCTAGTGCGGCGTGTATATGCTTTAGGGGAAGTCCCGGTTTCCTTAGCTGTTGTGGAGGAGGCTGGAGGCGCAGTTGAGGAGTTAGTTGAAGCTTGAAACATGGGGATTGGAAGGAGATAGATGGCCAGGTGATGAGGTTCATGGTGTTGGCTGCTTGTGTGAGCAAAGGGGAGGGGGCTTGAGGCTTGCTTTGCTTCATGAAAGAGGTCGCTGGCCTGAAGGGGTACGAGCTTGTGATGTAGAGCTTTCAGATTTGGGTAATTGCTTGGCTGGTGGTTTAAGAATAAGATGGGGAATCTGACGGGACGTGATGAGCATGTACATTGGGTGGAGAATGAAGAATAAAGCATCATCCATCTCCATCCTGCTGTTGTCTACGATGTGAAGCAAGAGATTGCTTTCTTTGGATGTAATCCAATCGAACACTGCTTACTGTTACTGGTAGGAATCTGAACCACTACTGGTAAGTACTAGTAGCTTGTAGCGATGCAGCCAACCCCGCTACTTATTTAAGTACCTTTTTACTACTGAGAATTAATTGCTCTGCAAACTGCAATTAATTAATTAATTAATGTGTTTCTTGGGTTGGCTATAAACTGCTTTTGTTTGTGTACAGGACAAGGTTACCTGTCATCATCATGGATATATAAAGATGGAGCACCACAGTCAATCCTCGAGCCACATATGTCCAAAAGTGGGTATAGTATGCTAGAAAAGGGAGGATAAAAGGCTCCACATAAAACTTGTAGAGCTTTACGAAAGGTTGTACTGCTGCTTCTGGATCCTTGAGGAAACCTGCAGGCAAACCAGCATGCTTAGGTAGATTTTAGGTAGTAGTGGTCTATACTGAACTGCTGTTGATCTTGTGAAGCACATACCTTCAGCTATTTTTGGGAACGTGTTGAGTAAGTTTGTGACAAGATTGAGTATTTCCTGCAGGCATTGGAATTTTTCATGGGAGATGATTAGCGTGAGCTATGGTGCTGTCCAATTGGAACATGCAGCATACAACAGTAAAGACATGAGATTGATTAGTGTGCCTACCAATGCCCATTTTCCTGGTTTCAGTGGCGACTCATCGAAGATGTGAACTTTCCTGCAGTGTTGGTGAAATCATTGCTATATAAGGTAAAGGAAGCATGCTTATTATTTTTTAAAAGGCAAAATTTGTCACAACATACTGAATTTTGCTTGCAGTTGCTATTTCACACTGAACTTCCAACAATTGGTTAGGCACCATTACAAATCTATGGCCTTTTTCCACAATACACCATAACCATTAAAATAATATTCCTTTGATTTTACATGGTGAGAGTGTTAGTGGATAGACTATTTTCCCCTTTCATTTTTGGTAGCATTTTTTTACTTATTTTTGTACACAGGATGAAAACGATGTCATTGACTTGTTTTGCACCCTCCATTTAGCAATGCAAGGACATGTGTGTCATTTGCAAAATTTTCTCTCACTGAAATCACAGAAATACTATTCTAATGGTTGTGGTGTGTTGTGGCAAAGAGCCAAAGATTTGCAATAGTAGGCAATTATTGAAAGTTTGGTGATACCAGCAAAGTTCAGTGTCCTGTGGCAAATTTCACCCTTTAAAGAGAATGATAAAGCCGTTTGCTTAATGCAAACAGTACAAATGAAAGAGAGAGACGGAGGGAGAGGAGATTGGCTACCGGGAGGGTATTGATCTCAGCTACCTGACAAGAAGCATGGCTCCATTTTCTGAACACATATAGAAGCTGCAGCCCTTGGTGAAGGGGATGATGTATCCATTCCATTCTGTAACAAGCAGCAGTGTGCATTTTCATAATTTGTCCTATAAAAATTTCCCACCACCTTGTAATTTTAATTCCCAATGGAGGATCTTACCAAGGTGCCACATTACTGCAGCGGTGTGCTCTGCACCTTGACAAACCTCATCGATGGCAAATTTGACGTTCTCTCCCATGGATTCCATCAGTCTTTTGAAGTAGATACGGGTACACTGCATGTGAGGTTTTGTTTTCATATTTTTGTGAACTTTAGTATAGGACCTGATGTTCCGATCTGACATGCAGAGGTAAGTGGACTGTGAAATGCTGAAGCAGATAAGAAAATAACCTTGGCATCCAGTGGCTTGTAGTACGCGGTAACCTCAACAGTGCAATCAGGGGCAATCAAGTTAGTCAACCTTATGCTGTTCTTTTCATTGAGGGAGGAGTAAAACTCTTGAAGGACATCTGACAGGGGCGAAGATGGTAAGGTGGCACCTCTGCCATTTCTGTATGGTCCTAGTGCGGCGTGTATATGCTTTAGGGGAAGTCCCGGTTTCCTTAGCTGTTGTGGAGGAGGCTGGAGGCGCAGTTGAGGAGTTAGTTGAAGCTTGAAACATGGGGATTGGAAGGAGATAGATGGCCAGGTGATGAGGTTCATGGTGTTGGCTGCTTGTGTGAGCAAAGGGGAGGGGGCTTGAGGCTTGCTTTGCTTCATGAAAGAGGTCGCTGGCCTGAAGGGGTACGAGCTTGTGATGTAGAGCTTTCAGATTTGGGTAATTGCTTGGCTGGTGGTTTAAGAATAAGATGGGGAATCTGACGGGACGTGATGAGCATGTACATTGGGTGGAGAATGAAGAATAAAGCATCATCCATCTCCATCCTGCTGTTGTCTACGATGTGAAGCAAGAGATTGCTTTCTTTGGATGTAATCCAATCGAACACTGCTTACTGTTACTGGTAGGAATCTGAACCACTACTGGTAAGTACTAGTAGCTTGTAGCGATGCAGCCAACCCCGCTACTTATTTAAGTACCTTTTTACTACTGAGAATTAATTGCTCTGCAAACTGCAATTAATTAATTAATTAATGTGTTTCTTGGGTTGGCTATAAACTGCTTTTGTTTGTGTACAGGACAAGGTTACCTGTCATCATCATGGATATATAAAGATGGAGCACCACAGTCAATCCTCGAGCCACATATGTCCAAAAGTGGGTATAGTATGCTAGAAAAGGGAGGATAAAAGGCTCCACATAAAACTTGTAGAGCTTTACGAAAGGTTGTACTGCTGCTTCTGGATCCTTGAGGAAACCTGCAGGCAAACCAGCATGCTTAGGTAGATTTTAGGTAGTAGTGGTCTATACTGAACTGCTGTTGATCTTGTGAAGCACATACCTTCAGCTATTTTTGGGAACGTGTTGAGTAAGTTTGTGACAAGATTGAGTATTTCCTGCAGGCATTGGAATTTTTCATGGGAGATGATTAGCGTGAGCTATGGTGCTGTCCAATTGGAACATGCAGCATACAACAGTAAAGACATGAGATTGATTAGTGTGCCTACCAATGCCCATTTTCCTGGTTTCAGTGGCGACTCATCGAAGATGTGAACTTTCCTGCAGTGTTGGTGAAATCATTGCTATATAAGGTAAAGGAAGCATGCTTATTATTTTTTAAAAGGCAAAATTTGTCACAACATACTGAATTTTGCTTGCAGTTGCTATTTCACACTGAACTTCCAACAATTGGTTAGGCACCATTACAAATCTATGGCCTTTTTCCACAATACACCATAACCATTAAAATAATATTCCTTTGATTTTACATGGTGAGAGTGTTAGTGGATAGACTATTTTCCCCTTTCATTTTTGGTAGCATTTTTTTACTTATTTTTGTACACAGGATGAAAACGATGTCATTGACTTGTTTTGCACCCTCCATTTAGCAATGCAAGGACATGTGTGTCATTTGCAAAATTTTCTCTCACTGAAATCACAGAAATACTATTCTAATGGTTGTGGTGTGTTGTGGCAAAGAGCCAAAGATTTGCAATAGTAGGCAATTATTGAAAGTTTGGTGATACCAGCAAAGTTCAGTGTCCTGTGGCAAATTTCACCCTTTAAAGAGAATGATAAAGCCGTTTGCTTAATGCAAACAGTACAAATGAAAGAGAGAGACGGAGGGAGAGGAGATTGGCTACCGGGAGGGTATTGATCTCAGCTACCTGACAAGAAGCATGGCTCCATTTTCTGAACACATATAGAAGCTGCAGCCCTTGGTGAAGGGGATGATGTATCCATTCCATTCTGTAACAAGCAGCAGTGTGCATTTTCATAATTTGTCCTATAAAAATTTCCCACCACCTTGTAATTTTAATTCCCAATGGAGGATCTTACCAAGGTGCCACATTACTGCAGCGGTGTGCTCTGCACCTTGACAAACCTCATCGATGGCAAATTTGACGTTCTCTCCCATGGATTCCATCAGTCTTTTGAAGTAGATACGGGTACACTGCATGTGAGGTTTTGTTTTCATATTTTTGTGAACTTTAGTATAGGACCTGATGTTCCGATCTGACATGCAGAGGTAAGTGGACTGTGAAATGCTGAAGCAGATAAGAAAATAACCTTGGCATCCAGTGGCTTGTAGTACGCGGTAACCTCAACAGTGCAATCAGGGGCAATCAAGTTAGTCAACCTTATGCTGTTCTTTTCATTGAGGGAGGAGTAAAACTCTTGAAGGACATCTGACAGGGGCGAAGATGGTAAGGTGGCACCTCTGCCATTTCTGTATGGTCCTAGTGCGGCGTGTATATGCTTTAGGGGAAGTCCCGGTTTCCTTAGCTGTTGTGGAGGAGGCTGGAGGCGCAGTTGAGGAGTTAGTTGAAGCTTGAAACATGGGGATTGGAAGGAGATAGATGGCCAGGTGATGAGGTTCATGGTGTTGGCTGCTTGTGTGAGCAAAGGGGAGGGGGCTTGAGGCTTGCTTTGCTTCATGAAAGAGGTCGCTGGCCTGAAGGGGTACGAGCTTGTGATGTAGAGCTTTCAGATTTGGGTAATTGCTTGGCTGGTGGTTTAAGAATAAGATGGGGAATCTGACGGGACGTGATGAGCATGTACATTGGGTGGAGAATGAAGAATAAAGCATCATCCATCTCCATCCTGCTGTTGTCTACGATGTGAAGCAAGAGATTGCTTTCTTTGGATGTAATCCAATCGAACACTGCTTACTGTTACTGGTAGGAATCTGAACCACTACTGGTAAGTACTAGTAGCTTGTAGCGATGCAGCCAACCCCGCTACTTATTTAAGTACCTTTTTACTACTGAGAATTAATTGCTCTGCAAACTGCAATTAATTAATTAATTAATGTGTTTCTTGGGTTGGCTATAAACTGCTTTTGTTTGTGTACAGGACAAGGTTACCTGTCATCATCATGGATATATAAAGATGGAGCACCACAGTCAATCCTCGAGCCACATATGTCCAAAAGTGGGTATAGTATGCTAGAAAAGGGAGGATAAAAGGCTCCACATAAAACTTGTAGAGCTTTACGAAAGGTTGTACTGCTGCTTCTGGATCCTTGAGGAAACCTGCAGGCAAACCAGCATGCTTAGGTAGATTTTAGGTAGTAGTGGTCTATACTGAACTGCTGTTGATCTTGTGAAGCACATACCTTCAGCTATTTTTGGGAACGTGTTGAGTAAGTTTGTGACAAGATTGAGTATTTCCTGCAGGCATTGGAATTTTTCATGGGAGATGATTAGCGTGAGCTATGGTGCTGTCCAATTGGAACATGCAGCATACAACAGTAAAGACATGAGATTGATTAGTGTGCCTACCAATGCCCATTTTCCTGGTTTCAGTGGCGACTCATCGAAGATGTGAACTTTCCTGCAGTGTTGGTGAAATCATTGCTATATAAGGTAAAGGAAGCATGCTTATTATTTTTTAAAAGGCAAAATTTGTCACAACATACTGAATTTTGCTTGCAGTTGCTATTTCACACTGAACTTCCAACAATTGGTTAGGCACCATTACAAATCTATGGCCTTTTTCCACAATACACCATAACCATTAAAATAATATTCCTTTGATTTTACATGGTGAGAGTGTTAGTGGATAGACTATTTTCCCCTTTCATTTTTGGTAGCATTTTTTTACTTATTTTTGTACACAGGATGAAAACGATGTCATTGACTTGTTTTGCACCCTCCATTTAGCAATGCAAGGACATGTGTGTCATTTGCAAAATTTTCTCTCACTGAAATCACAGAAATACTATTCTAATGGTTGTGGTGTGTTGTGGCAAAGAGCCAAAGATTTGCAATAGTAGGCAATTATTGAAAGTTTGGTGATACCAGCAAAGTTCAGTGTCCTGTGGCAAATTTCACCCTTTAAAGAGAATGATAAAGCCGTTTGCTTAATGCAAACAGTACAAATGAAAGAGAGAGACGGAGGGAGAGGAGATTGGCTACCGGGAGGGTATTGATCTCAGCTACCTGACAAGAAGCATGGCTCCATTTTCTGAACACATATAGAAGCTGCAGCCCTTGGTGAAGGGGATGATGTATCCATTCCATTCTGTAACAAGCAGCAGTGTGCATTTTCATAATTTGTCCTATAAAAATTTCCCACCACCTTGTAATTTTAATTCCCAATGGAGGATCTTACCAAGGTGCCACATTACTGCAGCGGTGTGCTCTGCACCTTGACAAACCTCATCGATGGCAAATTTGACGTTCTCTCCCATGGATTCCATCAGTCTTTTGAAGTAGATACGGGTACACTGCATGTGAGGTTTTGTTTTCATATTTTTGTGAACTTTAGTATAGGACCTGATGTTCCGATCTGACATGCAGAGGTAAGTGGACTGTGAAATGCTGAAGCAGATAAGAAAATAACCTTGGCATCCAGTGGCTTGTAGTACGCGGTAACCTCAACAGTGCAATCAGGGGCAATCAAGTTAGTCAACCTTATGCTGTTCTTTTCATTGAGGGAGGAGTAAAACTCTTGAAGGACATCTGACAGGGGCGAAGATGGTAAGGTGGCACCTCTGCCATTTCTGTATGGTCCTAGTGCGGCGTGTATATGCTTTAGGGGAAGTCCCGGTTTCCTTAGCTGTTGTGGAGGAGGCTGGAGGCGCAGTTGAGGAGTTAGTTGAAGCTTGAAACATGGGGATTGGAAGGAGATAGATGGCCAGGTGATGAGGTTCATGGTGTTGGCTGCTTGTGTGAGCAAAGGGGAGGGGGCTTGAGGCTTGCTTTGCTTCATGAAAGAGGTCGCTGGCCTGAAGGGGTACGAGCTTGTGATGTAGAGCTTTCAGATTTGGGTAATTGCTTGGCTGGTGGTTTAAGAATAAGATGGGGAATCTGACGGGACGTGATGAGCATGTACATTGGGTGGAGAATGAAGAATAAAGCATCATCCATCTCCATCCTGCTGTTGTCTACGATGTGAAGCAAGAGATTGCTTTCTTTGGATGTAATCCAATCGAACACTGCTTACTGTTACTGGTAGGAATCTGAACCACTACTGGTAAGTACTAGTAGCTTGTAGCGATGCAGCCAACCCCGCTACTTATTTAAGTACCTTTTTACTACTGAGAATTAATTGCTCTGCAAACTGCAATTAATTAATTAATTAATGTGTTTCTTGGGTTGGCTATAAACTGCTTTTGTTTGTGTACAGGACAAGGTTACCTGTCATCATCATGGATATATAAAGATGGAGCACCACAGTCAATCCTCGAGCCACATATGTCCAAAAGTGGGTATAGTATGCTAGAAAAGGGAGGATAAAAGGCTCCACATAAAACTTGTAGAGCTTTACGAAAGGTTGTACTGCTGCTTCTGGATCCTTGAGGAAACCTGCAGGCAAACCAGCATGCTTAGGTAGATTTTAGGTAGTAGTGGTCTATACTGAACTGCTGTTGATCTTGTGAAGCACATACCTTCAGCTATTTTTGGGAACGTGTTGAGTAAGTTTGTGACAAGATTGAGTATTTCCTGCAGGCATTGGAATTTTTCATGGGAGATGATTAGCGTGAGCTATGGTGCTGTCCAATTGGAACATGCAGCATACAACAGTAAAGACATGAGATTGATTAGTGTGCCTACCAATGCCCATTTTCCTGGTTTCAGTGGCGACTCATCGAAGATGTGAACTTTCCTGCAGTGTTGGTGAAATCATTGCTATATAAGGTAAAGGAAGCATGCTTATTATTTTTTAAAAGGCAAAATTTGTCACAACATACTGAATTTTGCTTGCAGTTGCTATTTCACACTGAACTTCCAACAATTGGTTAGGCACCATTACAAATCTATGGCCTTTTTCCACAATACACCATAACCATTAAAATAATATTCCTTTGATTTTACATGGTGAGAGTGTTAGTGGATAGACTATTTTCCCCTTTCATTTTTGGTAGCATTTTTTTACTTATTTTTGTACACAGGATGAAAACGATGTCATTGACTTGTTTTGCACCCTCCATTTAGCAATGCAAGGACATGTGTGTCATTTGCAAAATTTTCTCTCACTGAAATCACAGAAATACTATTCTAATGGTTGTGGTGTGTTGTGGCAAAGAGCCAAAGATTTGCAATAGTAGGCAATTATTGAAAGTTTGGTGATACCAGCAAAGTTCAGTGTCCTGTGGCAAATTTCACCCTTTAAAGAGAATGATAAAGCCGTTTGCTTAATGCAAACAGTACAAATGAAAGAGAGAGACGGAGGGAGAGGAGATTGGCTACCGGGAGGGTATTGATCTCAGCTACCTGACAAGAAGCATGGCTCCATTTTCTGAACACATATAGAAGCTGCAGCCCTTGGTGAAGGGGATGATGTATCCATTCCATTCTGTAACAAGCAGCAGTGTGCATTTTCATAATTTGTCCTATAAAAATTTCCCACCACCTTGTAATTTTAATTCCCAATGGAGGATCTTACCAAGGTGCCACATTACTGCAGCGGTGTGCTCTGCACCTTGACAAACCTCATCGATGGCAAATTTGACGTTCTCTCCCATGGATTCCATCAGTCTTTTGAAGTAGATACGGGTACACTGCATGTGAGGTTTTGTTTTCATATTTTTGTGAACTTTAGTATAGGACCTGATGTTCCGATCTGACATGCAGAGGTAAGTGGACTGTGAAATGCTGAAGCAGATAAGAAAATAACCTTGGCATCCAGTGGCTTGTAGTACGCGGTAACCTCAACAGTGCAATCAGGGGCAATCAAGTTAGTCAACCTTATGCTGTTCTTTTCATTGAGGGAGGAGTAAAACTCTTGAAGGACATCTGACAGGGGCGAAGATGGTAAGGTGGCACCTCTGCCATTTCTGTATGGTCCTAGTGCGGCGTGTATATGCTTTAGGGGAAGTCCCGGTTTCCTTAGCTGTTGTGGAGGAGGCTGGAGGCGCAGTTGAGGAGTTAGTTGAAGCTTGAAACATGGGGATTGGAAGGAGATAGATGGCCAGGTGATGAGGTTCATGGTGTTGGCTGCTTGTGTGAGCAAAGGGGAGGGGGCTTGAGGCTTGCTTTGCTTCATGAAAGAGGTCGCTGGCCTGAAGGGGTACGAGCTTGTGATGTAGAGCTTTCAGATTTGGGTAATTGCTTGGCTGGTGGTTTAAGAATAAGATGGGGAATCTGACGGGACGTGATGAGCATGTACATTGGGTGGAGAATGAAGAATAAAGCATCATCCATCTCCATCCTGCTGTTGTCTACGATGTGAAGCAAGAGATTGCTTTCTTTGGATGTAATCCAATCGAACACTGCTTACTGTTACTGGTAGGAATCTGAACCACTACTGGTAAGTACTAGTAGCTTGTAGCGATGCAGCCAACCCCGCTACTTATTTAAGTACCTTTTTACTACTGAGAATTAATTGCTCTGCAAACTGCAATTAATTAATTAATTAATGTGTTTCTTGGGTTGGCTATAAACTGCTTTTGTTTGTGTACAGGACAAGGTTACCTGTCATCATCATGGATATATAAAGATGGAGCACCACAGTCAATCCTCGAGCCACATATGTCCAAAAGTGGGTATAGTATGCTAGAAAAGGGAGGATAAAAGGCTCCACATAAAACTTGTAGAGCTTTACGAAAGGTTGTACTGCTGCTTCTGGATCCTTGAGGAAACCTGCAGGCAAACCAGCATGCTTAGGTAGATTTTAGGTAGTAGTGGTCTATACTGAACTGCTGTTGATCTTGTGAAGCACATACCTTCAGCTATTTTTGGGAACGTGTTGAGTAAGTTTGTGACAAGATTGAGTATTTCCTGCAGGCATTGGAATTTTTCATGGGAGATGATTAGCGTGAGCTATGGTGCTGTCCAATTGGAACATGCAGCATACAACAGTAAAGACATGAGATTGATTAGTGTGCCTACCAATGCCCATTTTCCTGGTTTCAGTGGCGACTCATCGAAGATGTGAACTTTCCTGCAGTGTTGGTGAAATCATTGCTATATAAGGTAAAGGAAGCATGCTTATTATTTTTTAAAAGGCAAAATTTGTCACAACATACTGAATTTTGCTTGCAGTTGCTATTTCACACTGAACTTCCAACAATTGGTTAGGCACCATTACAAATCTATGGCCTTTTTCCACAATACACCATAACCATTAAAATAATATTCCTTTGATTTTACATGGTGAGAGTGTTAGTGGATAGACTATTTTCCCCTTTCATTTTTGGTAGCATTTTTTTACTTATTTTTGTACACAGGATGAAAACGATGTCATTGACTTGTTTTGCACCCTCCATTTAGCAATGCAAGGACATGTGTGTCATTTGCAAAATTTTCTCTCACTGAAATCACAGAAATACTATTCTAATGGTTGTGGTGTGTTGTGGCAAAGAGCCAAAGATTTGCAATAGTAGGCAATTATTGAAAGTTTGGTGATACCAGCAAAGTTCAGTGTCCTGTGGCAAATTTCACCCTTTAAAGAGAATGATAAAGCCGTTTGCTTAATGCAAACAGTACAAATGAAAGAGAGAGACGGAGGGAGAGGAGATTGGCTACCGGGAGGGTATTGATCTCAGCTACCTGACAAGAAGCATGGCTCCATTTTCTGAACACATATAGAAGCTGCAGCCCTTGGTGAAGGGGATGATGTATCCATTCCATTCTGTAACAAGCAGCAGTGTGCATTTTCATAATTTGTCCTATAAAAATTTCCCACCACCTTGTAATTTTAATTCCCAATGGAGGATCTTACCAAGGTGCCACATTACTGCAGCGGTGTGCTCTGCACCTTGACAAACCTCATCGATGGCAAATTTGACGTTCTCTCCCATGGATTCCATCAGTCTTTTGAAGTAGATACGGGTACACTGCATGTGAGGTTTTGTTTTCATATTTTTGTGAACTTTAGTATAGGACCTGATGTTCCGATCTGACATGCAGAGGTAAGTGGACTGTGAAATGCTGAAGCAGATAAGAAAATAACCTTGGCATCCAGTGGCTTGTAGTACGCGGTAACCTCAACAGTGCAATCAGGGGCAATCAAGTTAGTCAACCTTATGCTGTTCTTTTCATTGAGGGAGGAGTAAAACTCTTGAAGGACATCTGACAGGGGCGAAGATGGTAAGGTGGCACCTCTGCCATTTCTGTATGGTCCTAGTGCGGCGTGTATATGCTTTAGGGGAAGTCCCGGTTTCCTTAGCTGTTGTGGAGGAGGCTGGAGGCGCAGTTGAGGAGTTAGTTGAAGCTTGAAACATGGGGATTGGAAGGAGATAGATGGCCAGGTGATGAGGTTCATGGTGTTGGCTGCTTGTGTGAGCAAAGGGGAGGGGGCTTGAGGCTTGCTTTGCTTCATGAAAGAGGTCGCTGGCCTGAAGGGGTACGAGCTTGTGATGTAGAGCTTTCAGATTTGGGTAATTGCTTGGCTGGTGGTTTAAGAATAAGATGGGGAATCTGACGGGACGTGATGAGCATGTACATTGGGTGGAGAATGAAGAATAAAGCATCATCCATCTCCATCCTGCTGTTGTCTACGATGTGAAGCAAGAGATTGCTTTCTTTGGATGTAATCCAATCGAACACTGCTTACTGTTACTGGTAGGAATCTGAACCACTACTGGTAAGTACTAGTAGCTTGTAGCGATGCAGCCAACCCCGCTACTTATTTAAGTACCTTTTTACTACTGAGAATTAATTGCTCTGCAAACTGCAATTAATTAATTAATTAATGTGTTTCTTGGGTTGGCTATAAACTGCTTTTGTTTGTGTACAGGACAAGGTTACCTGTCATCATCATGGATATATAAAGATGGAGCACCACAGTCAATCCTCGAGCCACATATGTCCAAAAGTGGGTATAGTATGCTAGAAAAGGGAGGATAAAAGGCTCCACATAAAACTTGTAGAGCTTTACGAAAGGTTGTACTGCTGCTTCTGGATCCTTGAGGAAACCTGCAGGCAAACCAGCATGCTTAGGTAGATTTTAGGTAGTAGTGGTCTATACTGAACTGCTGTTGATCTTGTGAAGCACATACCTTCAGCTATTTTTGGGAACGTGTTGAGTAAGTTTGTGACAAGATTGAGTATTTCCTGCAGGCATTGGAATTTTTCATGGGAGATGATTAGCGTGAGCTATGGTGCTGTCCAATTGGAACATGCAGCATACAACAGTAAAGACATGAGATTGATTAGTGTGCCTACCAATGCCCATTTTCCTGGTTTCAGTGGCGACTCATCGAAGATGTGAACTTTCCTGCAGTGTTGGTGAAATCATTGCTATATAAGGTAAAGGAAGCATGCTTATTATTTTTTAAAAGGCAAAATTTGTCACAACATACTGAATTTTGCTTGCAGTTGCTATTTCACACTGAACTTCCAACAATTGGTTAGGCACCATTACAAATCTATGGCCTTTTTCCACAATACACCATAACCATTAAAATAATATTCCTTTGATTTTACATGGTGAGAGTGTTAGTGGATAGACTATTTTCCCCTTTCATTTTTGGTAGCATTTTTTTACTTATTTTTGTACACAGGATGAAAACGATGTCATTGACTTGTTTTGCACCCTCCATTTAGCAATGCAAGGACATGTGTGTCATTTGCAAAATTTTCTCTCACTGAAATCACAGAAATACTATTCTAATGGTTGTGGTGTGTTGTGGCAAAGAGCCAAAGATTTGCAATAGTAGGCAATTATTGAAAGTTTGGTGATACCAGCAAAGTTCAGTGTCCTGTGGCAAATTTCACCCTTTAAAGAGAATGATAAAGCCGTTTGCTTAATGCAAACAGTACAAATGAAAGAGAGAGACGGAGGGAGAGGAGATTGGCTACCGGGAGGGTATTGATCTCAGCTACCTGACAAGAAGCATGGCTCCATTTTCTGAACACATATAGAAGCTGCAGCCCTTGGTGAAGGGGATGATGTATCCATTCCATTCTGTAACAAGCAGCAGTGTGCATTTTCATAATTTGTCCTATAAAAATTTCCCACCACCTTGTAATTTTAATTCCCAATGGAGGATCTTACCAAGGTGCCACATTACTGCAGCGGTGTGCTCTGCACCTTGACAAACCTCATCGATGGCAAATTTGACGTTCTCTCCCATGGATTCCATCAGTCTTTTGAAGTAGATACGGGTACACTGCATGTGAGGTTTTGTTTTCATATTTTTGTGAACTTTAGTATAGGACCTGATGTTCCGATCTGACATGCAGAGGTAAGTGGACTGTGAAATGCTGAAGCAGATAAGAAAATAACCTTGGCATCCAGTGGCTTGTAGTACGCGGTAACCTCAACAGTGCAATCAGGGGCAATCAAGTTAGTCAACCTTATGCTGTTCTTTTCATTGAGGGAGGAGTAAAACTCTTGAAGGACATCTGACAGGGGCGAAGATGGTAAGGTGGCACCTCTGCCATTTCTGTATGGTCCTAGTGCGGCGTGTATATGCTTTAGGGGAAGTCCCGGTTTCCTTAGCTGTTGTGGAGGAGGCTGGAGGCGCAGTTGAGGAGTTAGTTGAAGCTTGAAACATGGGGATTGGAAGGAGATAGATGGCCAGGTGATGAGGTTCATGGTGTTGGCTGCTTGTGTGAGCAAAGGGGAGGGGGCTTGAGGCTTGCTTTGCTTCATGAAAGAGGTCGCTGGCCTGAAGGGGTACGAGCTTGTGATGTAGAGCTTTCAGATTTGGGTAATTGCTTGGCTGGTGGTTTAAGAATAAGATGGGGAATCTGACGGGACGTGATGAGCATGTACATTGGGTGGAGAATGAAGAATAAAGCATCATCCATCTCCATCCTGCTGTTGTCTACGATGTGAAGCAAGAGATTGCTTTCTTTGGATGTAATCCAATCGAACACTGCTTACTGTTACTGGTAGGAATCTGAACCACTACTGGTAAGTACTAGTAGCTTGTAGCGATGCAGCCAACCCCGCTACTTATTTAAGTACCTTTTTACTACTGAGAATTAATTGCTCTGCAAACTGCAATTAATTAATTAATTAATGTGTTTCTTGGGTTGGCTATAAACTGCTTTTGTTTGTGTACAGGACAAGGTTACCTGTCATCATCATGGATATATAAAGATGGAGCACCACAGTCAATCCTCGAGCCACATATGTCCAAAAGTGGGTATAGTATGCTAGAAAAGGGAGGATAAAAGGCTCCACATAAAACTTGTAGAGCTTTACGAAAGGTTGTACTGCTGCTTCTGGATCCTTGAGGAAACCTGCAGGCAAACCAGCATGCTTAGGTAGATTTTAGGTAGTAGTGGTCTATACTGAACTGCTGTTGATCTTGTGAAGCACATACCTTCAGCTATTTTTGGGAACGTGTTGAGTAAGTTTGTGACAAGATTGAGTATTTCCTGCAGGCATTGGAATTTTTCATGGGAGATGATTAGCGTGAGCTATGGTGCTGTCCAATTGGAACATGCAGCATACAACAGTAAAGACATGAGATTGATTAGTGTGCCTACCAATGCCCATTTTCCTGGTTTCAGTGGCGACTCATCGAAGATTTGAACTTTCCTCCAGTGTTGGTGAAATCATTGCTATATCAGGTAAAGGAAGCATGCTTAATTTTTTGAAAAGGCAAAATTTGTCACAACATACTGAACTTTGCTTGCAGTTGCTATTTCACACTGAACTTCCAACAATTGGTTAGGCACCATTACAAATCTATGGCCTTTTTCCACAATACACCATAACCATTAAAATAATATTCCTTTGATTTTACATGGTGAGAGTGTTAGTGGATAGACTATTTTCCCCTTTCATTTTTGGTAGCATTTTTTTACTTATTTTTGTACACAGGATGAAAACGATGTCATTGACTTGTTTTGCACCCTCCATTTAGCAATGCAAGGACATGTGTGTCATTTGCAAAATTTTCTCTCACTGAAATCACAGAAATACTATTCTAATGGTTGTGGTGTGTTGTGGCAAAGAGCCAAAGATTTGCAATAGTAGGCAATTATTGAAAGTTTGGTGATACCAGCAAAGTTCAGTGTCCTGTGGCAAATTTCACCCTTTAAAGAGAATGATAAAGCCGTTTGCTTAATGCAAACAGTACAAATGAAAGAGAGAGACGGAGGGAGAGGAGATTGGCTACCGGGAGGGTATTGATCTCAGCTACCTGACAAGAAGCATGGCTCCATTTTCTGAACACATATAGAAGCTGCAGCCCTTGGTGAAGGGGATGATGTATCCATTCCATTCTGTAACAAGCAGCAGTGTGCATTTTCATAATTTGTCCTATAAAAATTTCCCACCACCTTGTAATTTTAATTCCCAATGGAGGATCTTACCAAGGTGCCACATTACTGCAGCGGTGTGCTCTGCACCTTGACAAACCTCATCGATGGCAAATTTGACGTTCTCTCCCATGGATTCCATCAGTCTTTTGAAGTAGATACGGGTACACTGCATGTGAGGTTTTGTTTTCATATTTTTGTGAACTTTAGTATAGGACCTGATGTTCCGATCTGACATGCAGAGGTAAGTGGACTGTGAAATGCTGAAGCAGATAAGAAAATAACCTTGGCATCCAGTGGCTTGTAGTACGCGGTAACCTCAACAGTGCAATCAGGGGCAATCAAGTTAGTCAACCTTATGCTGTTCTTTTCATTGAGGGAGGAGTAAAACTCTTGAAGGACATCTGACAGGGGCGAAGATGGTAAGGTGGCACCTCTGCCATTTCTGTATGGTCCTAGTGCGGCGTGTATATGCTTTAGGGGAAGTCCCGGTTTCCTTAGCTGTTGTGGAGGAGGCTGGAGGCGCAGTTGAGGAGTTAGTTGAAGCTTGAAACATGGGGATTGGAAGGAGATAGATGGCCAGGTGATGAGGTTCATGGTGTTGGCTGCTTGTGTGAGCAAAGGGGAGGGGGCTTGAGGCTTGCTTTGCTTCATGAAAGAGGTCGCTGGCCTGAAGGGGTACGAGCTGTGATGTAGAGCTTTCAGATTTGGGTAATTGCTTGGCTGGTGGTTTAAGAATAAGATGGGGAATCTGACGGGACGTGATGAGCATGTACATTGGGTGGAGAATGAAGAATAAAGCATCATCCATCTCCATCCTGCTGTTGTCTACGATGTGAAGTAAGGGATTGCTTTATGTAACCTCCTCTCCCTGGAAGGATTTCCGGTCATCCGCGCGCCCTCCCTGTCCGCACGCGACGCGTGTCCCAGGCGCGCCCATCCAACGGCTGCCGCTCGGTGCGCGACCCTTCGGCGTGTGGCCCCCGCGTGGCGGCCCGGCCCGCGTGGGCGTCGGCGGTGTCCGCCGAAAAAATCGGCGCCTCCTCCTCCCTTCTCTCTCTTTCACCTGCCCCCAGAACGCCCTCCCCGTCGCGCCGCCTCGCCCCCTCCCGCGTCGCCCCACCCGTGCCGCCCCTCGCGCGGCCTCGCCCCTCCGCCCGCACCCGCCCCCGCCGCCTTTCCCGTGCTGCCACCCTTTCCCTGCTGGCCGGGGGCCCTTTCTCTCCCCAACCGACGGCCCTTCTCCTCCGGCCGCTGTTTTGGTTGGCGCCGCCGCCGTCATGGAGGCCGCCGCCGTGTTGGGCCCGGGCAGGCGTCACCGCCGCCATGTTCGGCTGCGGGCGGTGGGCCGGGAGCCGCACTGCGCCGCCTAGCGGCCGCGGCCTTGCGCCACCGCCGGGGGCCACCGGCCGCTTGCGCGCATGCGCGGCGCCGGTCAGCGGCCGCCGTCCCACCGCCCAGCTGGCCCGCCGCCCCGGCGCTCCCGTTCGGCCACCGCCTCGCCGCTCCTGCTCGGCCGCCGCTCCGCCGCTTGCGCTTGCTCGGTCGCAGCACAGGGCGCTTCCAGTACCGGCACCTTGACCGCCTCGGCTCGCCTCGCGCGCTTGCATTGCCGCCACCTTGGCCGGCCCGCCGCTGTCGTGCACCGCCGGGACCAGCGCTGGCCGTAGCACGCGAACTGCGGCGGCGCGCGGACGGCCGGGGAGGCCAGGTCCCCATCCCTCGCTGTCGCCGCTGCGCTAAAGCCATCAGGCGCGGCGATAGCGCGCCTCCCTGCCCCGCGTGCGAGCTGGATCCGGCGATACGTGGGCGTGAGCCCACCCGGCGGGCGATGGGACCACAGATGCCTGAAAGCGTATTCTGTATTACTGAATCTGATGGATCCAACTCCAGCGCCTTCTTTGCTATATATTTACCAACCACCGGATCATTGTGGAGCTTGCAAAATGCCAGCAGTGTCCTGTAAATTGACAAGTCTAGCTGAATGGGCATGGCCTCGATGGTGTGTGCCACCTCTGTAAGACGACCTGCTTGTCCTAGCATATCCAGAAACCATATGTAGTGGCTCTTTTGTGGGGGAACACCAAACAGATTCATCATAGAGTTGAAATGCTTGATTCCAATGTCAACTAAGCCACCATAGCTGCAGGCGGAAAGCACAACTGAGAATGTGACCCCATCAGGCTCAGCTCCAGACAAAATCATGTCTTCAAAAGCCGAAAAAGCTTCAGTGTAACAACCGTTGGATGCCAGCCCGGACAGAATAGCATTCCAGGACACGACACTGGGTTCCCTAATTGACTGGAAAGCACTCTTAGCATCCTCCAGCTGACTGGAACACGTGAAACAATCACCGAGCAGGTAAACGATGAGGCTGCCAGTATAATCTCTTTGGCAATCGACACCAAACAATGTACCTGAATATTAATGTGCTAATTCCTAGTAGAAAAACACACATGAAACAATCAACTGAGGAGAAACTATGAAACGTATAAGTATAATTATTCTTTCAAATGCCTGAGCGCTGCTAGTCTAGTAGATAATGTCTAACCAATGTAAGATGGCAACCTTGGCAATCAACAATATACATCGAAAGAATGTGTAATCAATTGATTAGCTTTAACTGGCATTTCATCAAACAGCTAAAGTGCAAGCACTAGGAGCATAAAGCAGCAAGCATCTCACAATCACCTCGAGTGCTGGTTCGAGGACGGCGGGTGCCCTCGTGCATGCATCAGCAAGCTCGGTGGTGGCATGGTGGATGTCCTCGAGACCTCCTACTGCTGGCGTTCCCCACGCGTCGGCCGCGTCGTCGATGGAGGTAGCGGCGTGGTAGCATGGGTGTGGCCCATGGACGGCATCGACAGGAGGGCAACTGCCCCAAACTGCAGAGTAGGCGGAGGGAGAGGACTCGATGCAGGAGCCATAGGATTTATTGGCTGCAGGCAGCACCGAGCAGGTTGCCCGCCCGGCCGCCCGTAGGATGCGGATGCGTCGCCGGCCGGGGAGGAGAGAGGGGCGGCGCGGGCGGAGGCGCGAATCACCACCGCGGCCGGGCACGGAGCACGGCGCCAAGGTCGGGGGCGCTTGACTCACCGAGATGGCTCGCCGGTGCAGGGGCGGGGCTGGCGCTCGCCGTGCCGCATGGCTTGGCCCCATCCCCATCGCCCGCGGGTGGGCTCACGCCCACGTATCGCCGGATCCAGCTCGCACGCGGGGCAGGGAGGCGCGCTATCGCCGCGCCTGATGGCTTTAGCGCAGCGGCGACAGCGAGGGATGGGGACCTGGCCTCCCCGGCCGTCCGCGCGCCGCCGCAGTTCGCGTGCTACGGCCAGCGCTGGTCCCGGCGGTGCACGACAGCGGCGGGCCGGCCAAGGTGGCGGCAATGCAAGCGCGCGAGGCGAGCCGAGGCGGTCAAGGTGCCGGTACTGGAAGCGCCCTGTGCTGCGACCGAGCAAGCGCAAGCGGCGGAGCGGCGGCCGAGCAGGAGCGGCGAGGCGGTGGCCGAACGGGAGCGCCGGGGCGGCGGGCCAGCTGGGCGGTGGGACGGCGGCCGCTGACCGGCGCCGCGCATGCGCGCAAGCGGCCGGTGGCCCCCGGCGGTGGCGCAAGGCCGCGGCCGCTAGGCGGCGCAGTGCGGCTCCCGGCCCACCGCCCGCAGCCGAACATGGCGGCGGTGACGCCTGCCCGGGCCCAACACGGCGGCGGCCTCCATGACGGCGGCGGCGCCAACCAAAACAGCGGCCGGAGGAGAAGGGCCGTCGGTTGGGGAGAGAAAGGGCCCCCGGCCAGCAGGGAAAGGGTGGCAGCACGGGAAAGGCGGCGGGGGCGGGTGCGGGCGGAGGGGCGAGGCCGCGCGAGGGGCGGCACGGGCGGGGCGACGCGGGGAGGGGGCGAGGCGGCGCGACGGGGGAGGGCGTTCTGGGGGCAGGTGAAAGAGAGAGAAGGGAGGAGGAGGCGCCGATTTTTTCGGCGGACACCGCCGACGCCCACGCGGGCCGGGCCGCCACGCGCCACGCGGGGGTCACACGCCGAAGGGTCGCGCACCGAGCGGCAGCCGTTGGATGGGCGCGCGTGGGACACGCGTCGCGTGCGGACAGGGAGGGCGCGCGGATGACCGGAAATCCTTCCAGGGAGAGGAGGTTACATATATGCTGCTAAATCAGTGCCGAAGATACCCTTAGCCAGTCCCAACCCAAAATATTAAACATGATTTCCATAGCCTCCACATCATCAAGAAACTAGTTAAACATTACACTATCAATACAAACACCACTCTTCCACCTTTCAATTTACCTTTCAATTTAATGCTAGTTCTCTCACATCTTATCTTGGATGGTGTGTAGACACCATGTCTCATGCAAGACCCGGTTTCATTCTCTTTCTTCATTTAATCACTTGCCACATCATCTTTCATCCTACGTGGCAGTCCATTTAATACTATGGACACCATCCTAATCACTGGGTTGGGACTGCCCGTAGCAACTTAGTAGTATGAAATACAAAAGAATATACTCTACCACAAGAGGCGTAGTCGGGAAATATTGTCACCCCTTAGCAACTAGTTCATACTTCTGATATTATATTTCCATTAATAAACACACTGAGAAATATACGATGGCACATTCTTAAATTATAAGGTTCTAAACAGCATAATTGCGCTTTACAATTTCGTGTTCTCGATCTTTTCGGCGGCTACGGGCCTACGACCATCCATCTTGCGAAAGCAAACAGTGCTGGGTATTCACGAGGAAAAGGATTGTGGTTTATGGGCGGGAGCCTAACCGATGGGCGGCCGGTCTCAGGTCCATTTTCCACCGAAACCACAACGGGTAATAATCAACAATGGGAAATAAGAGTTTCCTAGCACATCCCGAGCATTGTAGCTCCGTGCTTGCTTTGCCAAATAATTCCAGTTAGAGGCTTTCTAGCACATTCCTTCGGTTGATAATGCAAGGGACTGCTTTTCCAAAGTGAAAGCAACCCGTATTATGAAATATGAATTGTGCACACTTCACTATTGTCATAAAAAACATCCACGGTACTAGATTTTAGTGCATAACGTTTTTCGAAACTAGAGCTATGTTATATTTTCAACGGTAAAAAAATGGTTCATTCATTATTAGCCTTTCTTCAAGGCAGGAACATTTTTGAAAAAAAAGAATCAAGGCAAGAACATTAGTGTCGCGATCTCATACGAAATCCCATGATCTCATAATATGAATACTACATTTTTGCTACAAGTGCAATGAAAACATTTGTAATGATCCCTTCCTTTCCTCCCTTACTCAGATGAGAAATTTATATACAATATCACATCCACCGATATTTAAAACGGATGGTGTTTACCAACATAATGTGTTCCTTTTCAAATAAGATGTACACGTTTGGATATATTGATTGAAAAAACTATAAAGTATATAAAAACAATCTATAATTTAGAGAAAAGAATAATATACTATTTAAAACACTTCTTTTTTCCAGTGACACCTCACTGCCGTTTTGTGTGTAAATATAGCACTCCATCAAAAGTCCGGGGAAGTACTAGTAATCGTGCACTTGGATTCGCACGAGTGAAATCTTGGACTGCAATCCGGGCCCTGCCGCCAAGGACAGACAATGCACCTGAACCCTGGGCCCCGGCGGCGGAGTAGCGCCACGTCACCCCAAAATTTGACCTCTCTCCCGCTGCGTCTGCGTCTCAATCGTGGGGCCGACGTAACGGCCCCCTTCCTTTCCCTTTCCCCTGGCTGTCCTCGCCAAAACTTTTTCCACGAAGTGGGTTCCCACGCCGCCACTGTTTTTTGTTCGTTGATCTCCGGGGCCCATTGGTCACAGGCGCTTATCCCCGCGGTACGGGCCCGAGATGTCATTGAGGCACAGCCCGAGGGGGGTCGCGAATGGTAACGGCCTGTTCCGCGACGTCACGAGCGTACGCAACGAGAGAGACCGGCGTGGGACCCGCCCGTCAGCGGCGGGCACATTTGGGGTCGTGGAGCTCGGCGTGCGCACCGCTCGCACCGTCGCTTCGCTCCCCACAAAATTACGGAAAGGCCCCTGCCGCCGCGGACAAAAACCCCCGAGCCCCCCGAGCAGGAGAGGAGACGACCGCTCAGGGCAATGCCGTCCACGCGCGCGCTCCGGCGGCTCGACCTGCGGCGGTCGCAGCCGCCCCTGCCGCGCCCGCGGGCGGCGGCGTGTACCCGCTGCGGGACTTCCCGGGCTTAGACGCCGCCGCGCTCGTCGGCGCGTTCCGGAACAACGTGCGGTGGCTTCTGAAGCAGTGGGGTTCCGCGTCGGGGTCCGGGTCGGCGTGGCGCGCGCTGCTCTCGGACGAGCGCACGGGCGCCGTCGTCCCCATTGTAGCCGTGGAGGAGCTCGCCGCGGCGTCGCCCGCGCCGCTCTGCGACCTCTGCCGCTGCGCCGGTGAGCTGGCTTCCCCCCTTCCCTATGCCTTCATCGTGGTATTTGGACGTAACGCGCGTTTCTTTCATCCGGTGGGGGTTTGAATGGTTGGTCGATGCGGCGATTAGGTTTTAGTCGCGAGTTCCTCTCGATTTTATTTGATTTGTCCATTTGGGTCGGTGGATTGGTATCTAGCTACGAATGTTCAATTTCTTTGTGATTTGACGGCTTCCTGGCCGTAGGGAGATTCTTGGGGATTTTTTTGGTAATACTCTCTTGCAATTCTCGTCGTTAATAGTTCAGAAATGCGCCTCCCCAATTCAGCATTCAACTACTCCCAATTTCTGATTAAAACGTTGGGAGACTAGTAGGAGTTGCGTTTCTGTTCACATTCTTGCATTTATGACTCAGGAATGATGGCTCCATATTGTTTCAATTTTTTGAAACCACTTCCTATAAAAGCAGTGCGGTTGTAATGATGGCCCCTAGCCTCTTGAAGTTTTTTTTCCTTCTTCTGGAAAAAGATGGTAGTTTCGCGCATTTATTTAGTTCCTATGGAGTAGTTCTGTAAATGCCAACTCACCGATGGATTAAACCCGTGCATGATCTGGACCGCAATTTCAGGTTGGAGCCACCACTGGGTGTCAAAGCGGAAGTACCATTTCATCATTCCAGCAGCAGTCGACTGGGACCAGCCATTCAGGGCTGATGCGTTGCTTGGGCGCAGCGATCACCTTCTACATGGTCTGATCCATAGTAATGGCTTTGGTCACCTTGTCACTCTCCGCGGTCACGACGGTGGCTCCACTTTTCTGTCTGGCTGCCAGATCATGGATATATGGGATCAACTTTGCACTGCTCTCCGTGTTAGGTAACTAGTATGTACTCTTTCTTCCCTGCTGTGATATACTCTTCACACATGCTTGTTCTAAGGTAGCATCAGTGAATTACCTGATATCTATGCGTGTTTTAAATACACTTTTATCAAATTCTGAACTTTGGATTTATTAAACATAAAAAAATAACCCCCCTTGATTCTATCTTCTGAGCTTTGGGAGCTTTCTGTGCAGGGCTGTGTCTGTGGTGGACTTGACCCAGAAGCACTCTGTGGATCTCCGCCTTCTGCTTGGAGTGGCACATGGTGAGACATGGTTCGCTCGCTGGGGTTACTGCCTTGCCAAGGGCTGCTTTAGTGTGTCTATGTCCACTTATGTTGATGCACTTGAAGCCCTTGCTGCCCTGCCTGTTGATTATCTCCGCAGCCGTCATGTCCGTCGTGTGGTCAACATCTACCGCCGCCTCTCCAACAAGCCTCTGGCCACTGTCCGTGAGTTGCTCCACTGCCTCCTTGATTGGAAGCACCGTGAGGCCCCACTTTCGCCACCTTCTGTGAAGACATCCCCACGTCTGACATTCTTGCTGCCAAAGTCATGTGTGGTGAAGAGGCCGAGGCAGCCATGCCGGCGTTTTGAGGATGTAGTTGACCTGCTTGAGTGTCGGTGGTCAAAGAAACGACTGCTCAATGCTGCAGAGGTCATTGTTGATAAGCTACTGGAGCATGCCAATGGCACAAGGATTTCACGACAGGCAGTGCGAGATGCCTCCAGGGGTGCCATAGGTGACACTGGTCTGCTTGACTTTGTTATCAAATCCCTTAATGACACTGTTGTTGGTAACCATATTGTGCGTCGTGTGCCTGACCCTGAGAATCGTGTGCTTCACTTCAGCCTTGAGGAATATGCTGAGCCAGAGCCAGAGCCAGAGCCTGAGCCTGAGCTAGGGCCAGTTCCAGTGGAACTTGGTACAGAGGGCACCCCTCCTGTGATCCGATGGCCAAGCACATCAGAGGCGGAGCGGGATCTGCGTGCTGTGTACCGGGCAATGGTGGAGGCACGCAGTGAGGCAGCACAGGCTGTGTTGGACTGCAAGCACTGGGTGAAATGGTGGGGGCTAGGTGATGAGTCTGATGACCAGCTAAGGTTCCTTGTTGAGTGGCGACCGCAGCCGTGGGAAGCTACTGAACTTACAAGGCCAATGCCGCCAGGGGATATCGTGGTGGTACCACTGCATGCGTCCATAGGTGAGCTGCTTGTCCAGGCAGAGCATGCGCTGCGGGACACCTACTGCTTCTTTGAGGGGTTCCAGGCCAAGTCACTGGATGGCATTGCTGGGGAGAAGTGGGATCCGGTGATGCTTGGTGGAGCAGAGTCTGGTGACACCATTGGCGTGCATGGCCATGGAGTGGATATGGAGACTGGGCTGCGGTGCCAGGGAGGTGCAGATGCGTGGGAGGTGCAGTGTGTATGTGGTGCCCAGGACGACGATGGGGAGCGCATGGTGGCATGCGACGCATGCAATATCTGGCACCACACACGCTGCGTCGGCATCGCAGATGGTGTGCCTGTGCCCCCATTATTTCTCTGCATGTCCTGCAGTGGCGCACTGATGGCAGCTGGACCGATCCTGGATGAGGCACTAACGGTACCTAAAGTAAAGTGACAATCCTTTCACCCCTTTCTTAGTTTTTACATGCTTCAGTTCATATGTTTGACAGAGATAGTCTGACGAGGTAAACCAGTTGTGGAACTGTGAGATCTTTTGGGTAAAGTGTGTTGGTGTAGAAGTGGTATGTAGTTAGTGTAGTAACGATGCAGTAATATGGGATGTCTGTAGAGAATTAGTAGGGAGAAGAGGATTAGACAGTAGAAAGGGAAGCCCTATCCATGTCGTTAGCAATCCGACTGGAAATTTTGTACCTCATACTTTACAGAGGCGATGGTATTGTAAATAGCTGTTCTGTGATTGCACCTTTCTACTGTCTCTGAACCTTGGAAATGAAGTTAAACATGTTCTTCACTGTGTTTTGATGGCGGCCCTAATTGGTGGCTAACAGGTATGTATGGTCCTGGGGAAGATGAAAGCAAAATTCAGTTTCTTTAAGAACTGAGAGAGATGTCCGTCGTTCTTCACTCTGTTTATAGGCACTGTTGCGTTTATGTTTGATTTGTTGTTTGTCCTTGCAATGGCGTTAATGGCAATTGCTTCAAGCTTGTTTTGAGAAGAAGAGAGATTCGAAACTTTGAATGATTTGCTGTGTCTAGTAACCGAAGGAAACGTGACCTAATTGATTGGTTGATGCCTTGTCGAGATGAATGTTGGGGGGTTCGGGATGTGAATTCTCCCGCGATATTATACCTCCGGGTTGTGGTAAGGTAGAGCAGAGCAATATTATTTATTCTCCGGTTGCTAGTATCCATCGTGAAAATGGCACGAGCTGTTCATTTTTACCGTCATATCTAATGCGGTTCAGGGACATTCCCAAACATTATTGTCACATATTGCGTCGTATAGTTTTTTAACGGTTCAGAGGAAATCGCAACGTACTCCCTCTGTCCCCAATCCCCCATTTACATGTCGTTCTGTCAATTTTAGGACATATTAGTACAATTAACAAAAAAATATTGTTACCCTCTAAACTAAAAGCAAATGATCGAGCCGTTCTGTCCAGCTATAAGGTATTTTAGACGGATTGTATTGCGCAAGTCTGAACAATCTGTATTCTGGCAAAATGCATCTTTTCCAAACATTGGCACTCAATACTTAATCTTGCTACGTTGTATTTTAGTTGTGCAATGGTTTCTAGTGAGATGTCTGGTTCTTTACAAGGTGTGTCATGGCACAATTTGCGAGCTTAACTGTGGCAATCTTTAAGCATCAACCAAATTTGCACCGAAATCAACCTATAAATTTTCATACTACAGATAATTTAAGATTTGGCATAGCAAACTTTTTAAGTCTTGTTTCGAGAGAGTGATAAAGAGAGGGCGTGAAAACTTAAGTTTAATTGGTAATTATGGAAAATTTGAAATCGTGAATTTGACTTCATCAGGTTAGCTTGTATATTAATTTTAAGTTTAGACAGAAGATTGCATTTCAAAAGAATACTAGCTGACACAGTAACTCTGTGTTTCTAAATATGGGTGGTTTAAAAATAAACTAATTTACTTGTTCAGTATTCACTCCGTCCCTAAATAACCGTCGCCGTTGGTTTCCGTGCCACAACTTTCTTTCGATTTGTAGAAAATACGTGCAACATTTTGATCTCCAAATAAATTTATCAAAAAACTAGATTCAAATATTAATATATATTTTTATATATTTGGTCAAAGATGTTTCTTTAGAAGCGAAAACGACAGATATTTAGGGGTGGATGGAGTAATTAGATCCGGCAAAATTTTTGACAGTGAAACGGGTAGCTATGCTACGGCATCCCACCTCGTCTATACATACGTATGTGGAACCGTGGAGGACGTATGTGCCCGTATCCCATACGTTAACGTATCGGTGTGGTGGAACCGTATACACCCGTCCTCTGTCCAACTCATAACACGATCTCGCCCTCCACCTCCGACACGAAAGCGCCCCCCTCTTCCCTCGCCGGACGCCAGCGGCGGCCATCTCGCACAACCGTTGGGGGCCGGCCCCCTGATCGCCCCCGCCGGCTATGGTGCACAGCGCCTATGATGCGGTCGAGCTGGTGGCCGGCTTGCCGGGCCGCATCGAGGCCGTCGCCTCTCACGCCGGGAAGCTCCTCGTCGCGTGCTCCGATTCCGAAGGCTTCCTCCGGGGCTCCGATTGCTCCCTGCGCATCTACTCCGCGCCGGCCTCCTCCCCGGAAGGCGGCGGCGAGATCCGGCGGGACGGGCCCTATGCGCTCGAGCGGCACGAGCAGCGGTTCTGGCGGCGGCCCCCGTTGGCCATGGAGGTCAGTGCCAGCCGCGACCTCCTGCTCTCGCTCTCGGAGTGGGTCGCACTCCATCGCCTCCCTGGGCTCGAGACCGTCGCCGTCGTCTCGAACAAGACAAAGGGCGCCAACGTCTTTGCCTGGGACGACCGGCGGGGCCTCCTTGCCGTCGGTCGACAGAAGCGCCTCACCGTCTTCCGCCTCGACAGTGAGAATTCAGTTGCTTCGTCTATTTGCTTGTTATGGTTCTAGCATTTTTCTTTCTTTCTGCCTTGGGGGTTGACCTTGTGATTCGGGTTTTGAATAGAACTCGAATTGGAGGATTGGAAATGGGAACATTTTGGGGTTGTGTAGCGCGAATGTAGATCAACCATGTTTGGTTTAAGAGGTAAAATTGGCATATCGCTGAGTGGCTGCAGTTTTAGTGATGCAACATTGAGTAAATTCGACTAGTGAATCTCTTTAAGCTGGAAACCTGTAGTGACGATTTTGAACTTCATACTAGTCGATTAAAATTTCTCATTAGATATACTCCCTCCATTTTTAAATATATGGCATTTAGGACAAGCTAATTAGTTCAGTCATTTACTAAAAAACAGAGGGTGTACATGGTAGTAACTCTTTTCATATCTAGTGAGTAGTCACATGCCCACTTGCAAGTTGCAATGCCAATTACATAACAGCCCTGGCCCACTGTTGTTGATTCGTGGTATTGGTATTTTCCATGTTTATCCTGATATAGTTATATGTAGCCAATAGGTATAAATTTCCTTGTTCCATATTAACGTGTGCCTTTACCCTTTAGTAATCATGAGACAACAGAATTTGTGTTTCATGGAAATCCATCTCTTTTAAAATTTTGGCTGGCAGGCAGTCTTTCTGATTGTACACAATTGAAATTTGAAAAAGTGTCTGACGCTGTACACTTTATTTTCTTGAAACTATTACTGGTAGGCAATTGGTCTGTACAAAAAAAAATTGCTTGGCGTTGTCCCAAGTGCAGGTAGAGAACAATACATATGTTGTTTACCAACTTTTGGCGCATCTATATAAGAATAGAGGCTGTCTTATGCTTGTAAATGTTGCTTCCATATGATACCTGTTGATGGATTTATGTAAGCTTGTATCACAAATATAAGTTGACAAAGATATAAAAATTTTCTAGACCATGAGAATCGCTTATTTCAATGATATGACTCTGAACAGTTCTCTATTTCTGTTTGCCAGGTGGACGGGAATTTGTTGAAGTGAAGGAATTTGGAGTACCAGATATTTTAAAGTCAATGGCCTGGTGTGGTGACAACATATGTCTTGGAATTAGGAGGGAATATATGATAATAAACAGCATGACCGGGGCACTAACAGAAGTGTTTTCTTCTGGGAGGATCGCTCCTCCTTTAGTTGTGCCTCTACCTACTGGGGAGCTGCTCCTTGGCAAGGTATAATACTTTATTTTTCGTGATGCTGTGTCTAATTCCTATTCTATTTCATGAAACTGTTAGATGGCAGATCTTTTTATTTTGTTTTTTTAAGTGGCAACATTCTATGCTTTATGAGAAGAATCGAGCTCGGGCAGGTATCTTGTCTTGTGAAATACTGAAATGTTTCTGTCAAAATTGATTGGAAGACGCATAGCTTCCATGCTCCAATATAGCACTACCACTAGCTAGAATATTTTCCAATGCGATCAATGGCACCGAATGAAATGCTTTTTATATGAATATCTTTTGAACCCATTAGGATTCCAACACTTTATTTAGCTTCTCAAAGAATTTCTTTGTTCTTTCTTATTCAGTTTTAGCTGATGTGTTGTAGTACTTTCTATGTGTATTCAGGATAACATTGGGGTATTTGTTGATCAAAATGGCAAACTTATTCAAGACGGCAGAATAATTTGGTCGGACACACCAGCTTCTGTCGTTATACATAGACCATATGCTGTGGCACGCCTACCACGGCATGTTGAGGTAAGTGACTACCACCTACTTATCTAGTATATTTAGTGATAGGAATGATATCATACTAATAAGTTTCACCACTTGATTCTATTTCAGATACGGTCTCTTAGAGCCCCCAATGCATTGGTTCAGACAGTTGTGCTCCGTGATGTTCAAAAGCTTGTCCAAACTGACAACTGTATACTGGCTGCACTATCTTACTCTGTTTATGGTTTGTTGCCTGTTCCTATTGGCGCTCAGGTATTCTACTTAAGTTTAATTATGATGAGTATGTTGGTGCCTTTATTTGGGCTCGTGCCATGTTTATCATTTTGTCCATCTCAAGTTAAGTACAATAATGCTATTACTCTGTTAGTGTCTGTTAACCATTATAAGATATTGATATCAGGTGCTATATGAGAGACCTTGGTGTGTTCTAACAGATGTATTGCATGGTGCTTTTGTCATGTTCTTTTTGTTGTTGTTTTACCTTTCCTCAAATCCCTTTTGAGTGCATTCATGTTGCACTCATGAATTCTATAGATCCGTAATTTGAGGAAACCTGGTTTTTCCTTGTTACTTGACAAATCTTGTTTGCTTAGGTACGAGAGAATCAGTCCGTTTCCAAAATCAACTGTTTCTTGAATAAAGATGTGTATAAGAGACAGATCGCCGTACCCGTATTCCATAATCCTATACTTGACAAATCTTGTTTGCTTAGGTACGAGAGAATCAGTCCGTTTCCAAAATCAACTGTTTCTTGAATAATTTATATACTGCAAAAAGTATAAGTAGAATTGAATTATTTTTCTAACTGTTTATATATTCATTTTAAATAAGGACCAACTGCATCATCTATAAACCATTAGAAAATACCTATGTTTATACCCCTTTTCTGTTCATAGGCTGTCTCAATTTTTATCCAGTAGATTATAGTGTGTTGAGGCCTTTTACATTTGTAAGGAATGATATTTTTCTGAAAATTTGAGGTTACTCTTAAATTATCTGTCTCAATTATTTCTGTTGTTGTTTGCAGCATTATTTCTTAAATGTAACCCCCTTAAATATTTGCTCCACAGATAGTGCAATTGACTGCTTCTGGAGAATTTGAGGAGGCACTAGCATTGTGTAAGCTACTTCCACCAGAGGATTCAAATTTACGAGCTGCAAAGGAAAGCTCAATACACATAAGGTATGTCCAGATTTTCCAGTTGAAAAGATGCCATTGAACATTGATGCTTCTGCATTGATGCTTGAAGCCATTTTTGTATTCTTTTGTTATTATTTTTTGGTTCTATGAACATAACTAAAAGCCATCTTATCCTTTTGATTTTGTGAATTAGATATGGACACTTTTTGTTTGATAGTGGGAGCTATGAGGAGGCAATGGAACAGTTTTCAGACTCACATGTGGACATTACTTACGTGTTATCTCTATACCCTTCTATCGTTCTGCCTCAAACACATATTATAGGTGAACATGACAAGCTGCTGGACATGGATGAATTAGCAAGGGAATCCTCTGACTTGACAGATGAGATGGAATCATACTCTGTACAACTCCATGAATCAGATGATAAATCTCAATTGGAGGTAAAGAAAATGAGTCACAATGCTCTAGTTGGCCTTGTGAAGTATCTGCAGAAGAAAAGAAGTGGAATAATTGAGAGAGCAACAGCTGAAGTAACAGAGGAGGTGGTCTCTGGAGCTGTGCACCACAGCTTAATCTTATCTGAACCATATAAACCTAAGAAGCCGAGCAAGGTAGCTACTTTTTAAGTTCTTTTTTGGTCTTGCTGCGCGTCTTGTGACTAGTAGTAACTAGTGACGGATGTGGAAAATTGCATGTATCAGAAACTAATAAATACAAAGTAGATTAAACTATGGGCTGATATTTGTCTTTGTAAAGAAGTAAATTATAATTTTATATCCCATTTCATGTTTATTTGAGACAATGATTTTTGACATTAGAATTAGTCTGAATCCATGTTTGCTTTAAGGCTATTTGTTTATTGCTCTTGGCACCTAGCTTGGACAGAGTATTCTCTCTGTTTTTTTTTGAAAAAGGATCTGGAAGTTCCATTTCATAGGGCATCTGACAGGTCTCTAGAATGATTTATCAAACTCTGTGGTGATTGGGTGTCTTAGGTCAGTGTAAATTTGGAATAGAAGAAAGTAGGCATGTTTATATTTCTGCTTATCCTGGAGCTAAACTGGGACACTTCCAAGTATCATGAACACTTTATAAACCAAGCTAAATGGTGCCACTTTCAAATCTAATTACCATGGACACTTGGGTTTGTAATGAATTGCATTATGGTATTAAGGAAAATATGACTGTAGATTTCCTGTCAGGATTCAGGATATACATCCAAAATCTTCTGGGACCATTGTATGCTTTAGTGTGCATGGTGCCTTTTCATTTTTTCAATCATACAGATGATCGCAAATTTAAGAAAATATCTGTTAATTACCGGTCAATGTGATCCTTAATAGTTGCACTTTTTTTTTTCCAGAAACGAGCGCAGACACATACAAGCTCTATTGCTAGAGAAATGGCAACTGTACTGGATACTTCTCTGCTTCAAGCTCTTATTCTTATTGGGCAGTCATCGGGGGCAATAGAATTGCTGAAAGGGCTTAATTATTGTGACCTGAAGATATGCGAAGAGTTTTTGAAGGAGAGGAGTGAATATATGGTGTTACTTGAGCTCTATAGAAGCAATGAAATGCACCGTGAAGCTCTCCAACTGCTCAATCAGTTAGTTGAAGAATCAAAATCTGAGATGGAGAATACAGATTTTAACAAAAAATTTAACCCTCAAATGATCATCGAATATCTCAGGGTATTATTGATTTTTTCCCTTGCTAGCATTTAATTGATATTACTTGTCACATATACAAAATCTTATATGCCTTGTTACAAGGTGTTCTGTTTGTCCTGATAACAACTGTATCTAGATGCTAGATAGATTCATGCATAAATATATTGTTATTTTGATAAGTTGACTCCCTCCATTTTGCTATGTTTGTCCTGCCAAGTAATGTGTTTATGTGTCTGATTCGAGATTGCATTTTCTTTTGCAGCCCCTTTGTAGATCTGACCCAATGCTGGTTTTAGAATCTTCCTTGTACGTCCTTGAACGCAACCCATCAGAAACTACTGCGTTCTTTTTGTCTGAAAATGTTCCAGCAGATTTGGTAAATTCATATCTGAAGCAACATGCTCCAAATTTGCAGTCAACATACTTAGAATTAATGCTTTCAATGAGTGAAAGTGGGATCAATCCTAACCTGCAAAACGAGCTGGTATGTACACTTTCAATTGTTATTTCGTTAGTTATGGAAAATTTCATGTATAATCAATTCATTTCCTGCTGCTTAGATGATTTCCTTAATCTGATCATACAAGTACAGTATATAAAATTATAATGCATGGAGCCATGAACTTGCTAATGTTCTGACATTTGAATATTCTGATCTGAAGGTGCAACTGTACCTTTCTGAAGTTCTTGACTGGTACAAGATTCTGAAGGAAGAGGGAAACTGGACAGAGAAAACATATTCCCAACCGGAAGAAGTTAATATCTACATTAGAGAGTAATTCAGGTTACAATACAGACTTACTCCTTAAGCGTCTTCCCAGGATGCTCTTTTCGAGGAGCGTGCCATATTGTATGGAAAATTAAATCAACACCTCCGTGCACTGTCTCTTATGTTCACAAGGTACCATTTCTTTTGTGTGCCCTGATCCATTGACTTTATTGAGTTCTGGTTAATATTAGTTTTAGGTCAGGTAGAATCGAGATACAATATAGCATATAGCATCAGAACCTCACCTGCTTGCAAAGATCTTCCAAAAACTCTGAATAAGCGACTGGCTTTATCTCATTAAATTTTGCAAGGAAAGAATGTTTGATAGCATCAATAAGTACTTCACACAAAAATACCAAAGAGGCATTCTGCAGTGACAGCAAACAAAATGGTTGAAAGAATGTTCAGTTTTGAAAGAAAGATATTAGTAGTAGAGGTAACAATAATGGAAGAATACAAGTATTTATTAAAAAATTATAACTGTACTATTAATTAAAAAAACAAAGCTTCGAGTATTTTGATGGAGTTTGAGCTATTATGACTACAATAAAGTAAGTACACTTTTTTGTTATAACAATATCAAGTAGTAGTAGCTTTAGTACATCAAAAACTATCTTTAACGATATAACTAACTGTATGCCATAGATTAAGTTCGCTTTTACTCCATGCCACCCAAATTTCAAAATGCTTCACTCCATGCTAATCCAGATTTTGAGTTTCTTCCCTCCATGCCATTGTGGAATGGTATGGAGTGAAAGCCTGGTGTTATATTGAACTGTGTTAATGCTACTGACTTTTATGTGTCATGAGGTAATGTACTTATGTGAAAGAGACAGTAGCAAGGATATTGCACCTACTGAAAATTTATGGCAACATATTTACAGACAGAAGGATTTCTTGTACTTTCTGTGTGCTGGGATGAACAGGCTATTATATGCATTATTTCCATTTTGAAGTTTACTAGGGAAGATGTCTTGATATGATTTTTTTTGTATTTTTTTCATATGTGGCATAACTCTGTTGGTTTTTATGCTCCGGTGTCATCCAGGCTCTTGCTAGAGTGAAGCAATTATGCAGTCTCTGATGCTTATATTCCAGTATTGATTGCTTCAGCTGTTTAATTTCACATATTTCAGAATAGCCCTTGTGGAAGCTTCTCAAGGTTCTAATTATCTGATTTGAACACTTGCAGGATCTTGTATCATTTCTTGAGCCACTATTGCGGAACTCTAGTGAACATCTACGCAATTATTTAGTTATCAAAAACTTAATATTCCGCGCAAACTTGCAGGTTAGCTTGGCACTCTGTTGTAGTTTTTTCACTCTTGTTGTCAAGGTTTATTTCTAGCTACATATAAAAGATGCTGTCCTTCCAGATTATCCTAGAGTTATACTGCTTCATTTTGAATTTGACTTAGATTGCTATCGGATTTGCCCCTTTATGTAAACCTCCCAATCTAGTATGCATCTCCAAGATTTACATGTTGGTCATTTGTTCACATGCAAACAGAAAATGCAATTAAGTTAGAAGTGCAATATTTACAGATGTACCTCATCATGTATTCTATATAATCACGTATAGTCGTATACCATCTGTCTAAGCATATACATGCTTATTGACAGCAGTTATTTGTTAACCGATATCATTTATCAATTAGATTTGTTATGTGGCAAAATTAATGTTCTTTTCTCAATATATTCTTGATGTGTCAGGTAAAGGAGGATCTTTATAAAAGACGTCAAGCTGTTGTCAAGATTGATGGAGATAGCATGTGTTCTCTTTGCCACAAGCGCATTGCAAATAGTGCTTTTGCAATTTATCCAAATGGACAGACATTGGTGCATTTTGTCTGCTTTAGAGAATCGCAGCAAATTAAGGCTGTTAGAGGAGCGAACTCTGTGAAACGTCGATAATATGGCTATGGTCCAGGTATACACTTGAACTGCACATTGACATATCAATATCTATTTGGGCACTAGTGTGATGAATTCGAATTGATGGATGGCTGAACACCTGACCTCTCTTGCTCATTATTTTGCCACGAGTTGAATACAATAGCTGTTTGCCCATAATGCTGTAAGGTCTGGACCATCATACGTCTCACAGACCAGTATCCTGTTTAGGGGTGGGAATGGATCGTGGCCCTTATGCTCCTTCACAATCCAATTTGGTCCTAATCAATTTTAGCTCAAAAACTAGTAGTATTGTGGCCCGGCTCTAATTGAGTCCGATCCTTAAAATTTCTAGTACAAATTTGAGGGCCCTAATCCTGTTATATTGCCATGAAAGTTGCACAATGTCACTATGATGGACTTCATATGGTATTATCTCAAAGCCTGACTATTCACTATCGCATCACTGAGAACAGTAAAGTTATATCCATAATCCTATTGCTGGCTGGTTGTCCTAAGGCCTTGTCAATAATCTCGTGCTATGAGCTTACAAGATGCCTGTTTTCATTGTTATCAGTGTCTGGCAGTTTAACACTGCAATCTGACACAAATAAGCTTCCCTGGTTGACAATATATACAAATGATCCCTTTTCTTGTGTGCAAATTGTGATGTGGTATTAAATTGCTGCTGTATAACACGAAACTATCTAGGATAATTGTGAGACGAATCGTAGAAACTTAGATAGGGTCAAGGATGGCCATCCATTCATCATGTTTTTGCTCTTAGGATATGGCTTGTTTATCTACTATAAAACTTTCCAGTTCAAATATTTTCACTAAATCGATACAGGTCAGAGGCTCAGAGCATCAATCATCGGGTATTCAAGGTACGCACCTGGGAAAGAGCAACCCAACAAGCTTTGCAGAATTTGATGATTGGAGAAAGC
>OAMR01000702.1:567527-579928 GCA_900205405.1 Echinochloa crus-galli
CCAATGGATTTTAGTGGACTGCTTCAGAAGTTTTTACTGGAGTGCTCTTGACTCGCTTCAGAGTCTGCCGATTGCCTGAGTGTATTTACCGTGCATGTGCCCGCAAGCTCTCCTATGTTTTCAGTCGAGAGAGCGTACTGGCAAACTGTAGAGATCGAAGAGCCTTTGTTGTGGTTTTTATTTGTAGAGTGTAAATGATATCGTAAAGTTTCAGTCAGCAAATGGCCGTGATTATAGTGTGTTTCGACGTGTGTTAATGTGATGTAAATAGAGCCCGGCATTATCTTTTCGTTTGTATATTATAATACCTTTTTTCAATTATTTCAATATTTGTGCTATAGAACATTCCACATTCGAATAAGAAGCTAATGAATTATCAATATATTGTTGTACACTGTTGCTTATTCATTGATGCACTTTTACATGAGTTGGCTTCAAGATTTTGCAGGATGACATTGACAAAGTAGTCATAATTAGAACACTTGGATAGTGATAAACTAACCAAAACATTCAAATGGACATCACTGTGTCATCCCATGAAAACCCAAATTCTCACCTCTTTAAGACTCTACGTAAGTGTAATTATCTAGGCACGAAAGTATCGTTTTGGACGCGACGCTGGCATGATCAATTTGACCACTTATTACGGACTAGATGACACTTTTCACCGCGACGTTGCTATACCACCTCGTCCTTAGCTTCTGCGTGAATGTCGCCACGAGTTCTTGAGCGGCTTCTCAAGCAGCGCCGAGAGGTACATCTCCTTCCTCTCCGCCCCCCTGTCCAGCTTCCTCCCCGTCACCCACCTCAGCTTCCCGAACCCGACGCTCTCCACCACCTCCACGTACGCCGCCATCTCCGCCTCCCCGCAGAAGAAGTGGCCCAGCCAGAAGAGCCCGCCGGGCCGGAGCACCCTGTACACGTCGAACAGCGCGAACTGCAGCGCCGCCGGCGGAATCCAGCCGCTGAGCACGTGCATCGAGTGCACCACGTCCAGCGTGTTGTCGAAGAATGGCAGCCGCGCCGCGACGCTGACGTAGAGCGGCACGACGCCGCGCGCGGCCACGGCGGCGCTGAAGGGCCCGTTGAGGTTGACGGTGGTGGCCACCACGGTGACGCCGCGCTCGCGCATGCGCACGGCGAAGGTGCCGGACCCGCCGCCGATGTCGAGCCCGATCCGGATGAACCCCGGCGGGGACGCCGACGCGAGCACCTCGTCGATGGAGAACTCGAGCCGGCTCCTCTTCTAGCCGCTGCGCACGGACCTCGTCGTCGGGGCAGGAGCCGTTGACGGGGTACGACATGAAGGCGGCGAGCAGGTCCGGGAACGCCAGGCACGGGTGGCCCGCCGGCGGACGCAGCTCGGCGGTGCCCCAGTAGGGGTTGCGCCCGTACGGCAGCGCGTGCGGCCCCGCGAACGCGTGGAACTCCGGCGGGAGCTCCGCCTGCTGCTCCGTGGCGGGGACGGTCCACGGAGCCGTCGCCATTGCTGCCGGCGCGGCGGTGACGGGCGGTGCCGGCGGCGCGCAGGAGGAGGAGGAGAAGAGGAACGTGGCGAGGTTGGAGCCGAGGAGGACGACGGCGTAGAGGAGCGCGCGGCGGAGTGGGACACCGCCGGGGGCGGGATCCACCACGTGCGCGGCCAGCCTCGTGACGGACATGGAAGCCGATCGAGCGGGCGGCTTCTCGGCGAGCGCTTGGTCGGAGTCGGAGCGGGAGGAGGCGCGCGAAGCGAGAGCGCCGCGGGCGAGGTGAGGTGCGGGCATAGAGCTGAACGGTGCTCTATGCGATGGTGTGTTGGCGACGCGATGTCTCGGGTGCTCCATTGTTCTGTTCACGGTTCGCGCCCGGTTCGCCGTAGATCGAAGCAACGGGAGGACGGTCAGAGAGGTGGGTCGTCGGCGACTTGGCAAGTTGGCATCGGGCCCCGGTTTGCGGCGGGTTACGCCGAGGATGGCCGTGTCTCCCGAGGCGGTCACTCACGGTGCTATCTTTTGGCGGCGATCGCGGACGAGAAGCCGGGCTCAATCAACTCTACGGGGGCAGGGGAAGCCGGCGACGTTGCACGGTGAAACGGAAGAATTGAAGGTGAGCTTGGCTCACTTGTGGCATGGCCACGTAGTGTGGAATCGGCTCAAAGTGTAAGCGAGCGTATATGTTCACAAGCTAATGGACTATGGTATGCACGTCTCAGTCTTGAAAGAGCTTGTAGCCTAGTGGTTACAATGCTTTAATAGCACCTTTAGGTCGCGGGTTCGACTTCTCGTTGGAGCGAATTTTCAGGTCGTTTAAAAAAAAATCCCCCTCACCGGTTTCCAGGGTTCGGAGGGTTTTTCTAGACCGGGAGAAGGTTTTTTCTTCTTAATGAAAAACCGTGGGGCGGTCTAACCCCATCGGTCTTTTTTTTTTGTATGCACGTCTCAGTCAATTCTAATACTATCTCCATTGTAAATTCTAAGTCGTTTAATTTGTTTTTGGAAATATACAAAGTTTGGAAGTTCGAACGTAAAAGGTAGTATCTAATTTAGAGATCACGGTGGACTTTGAGAGTACAAGAGAGCATACGGCGTATCCTTTCCTGTATTAACACTCTTCTTCCGATAATGCTCACAGTATCCCTCCGAACCCGTCCCGTTCCTGTATTAACACTCTTCTTCCGATAATGCTCGTAGTCAACAGGGGGCAGCGCAGCGTATGCTTAGCAAACACGCTGATAATTAAACACATGGTGTTTGAGGATGTTCTGCCGTTAAAAGTTTTGAAACGTTGATCATTAATATATGAATGCGTTAAGATTCGTCATTCGTCATGAAAATTACTATGTTTTCAATGATTTCATTAACAAAATGCTTAGGAAAAACTAATGATTAAAAGCCTTGAAGGCATGTACTGGACACCCTATCAATGTTTAAAATGTGAGTATTCCCTCCATTCACAAGTACTTTTAGGATACAATAAACTTTTCAATCATTAGTTTTGAAAATATTCGTTTTGGAAACGTTAAAAAAATTATAGTGTAGACTTGTTTTGGAAAATACCTTCCCCATCTCAATTATTTATTGAAAAAATATAACTGTACAATTAATTAAAAAAACAAAGCTTCGAGTATTTTGATGGAGTTTGAGCTATTATGACTACAATAAAGTAAGTACACTTTTTTGTTATAACAATATCAAGTAGTAGTAGCTTTAGTACATCAAAAACTATCTTTAACGATATAACGTGTGAGAGAAAGAATAGTGAACACATGCACCGAAACACAGACGTGATAAGTTAAACAGATCGGGCTGGTGTCGAGTATGAGATAGTACTCTGTTTCTTTTTTTTCCAAAGGAAATGTACAAACATCTTACATGACAGAACATAACATCTTTGCTAGGTGACAGCAGATAATTTAGAATGAAGCTAAGCTATGCACAAACAGAGGTCAGAGAGAAACTGTAAACACCGCAAAATTGGACTATAAGTAGTTCCTTGAATAGACAACCATTGGAAGATGATACTGTGATATTCATCTGTGCTGTACTATATCAAGACTTCTGTCGTATAACTCGAAGCAGCTGCAGTGCTTGCTGTACTTCATGCACCGCAAAATGATCTTCTCAGAACTGTAACCGTAGCACCAGAATTGTGGGGCCATTTTTTCAGTCCACATGTTGTTTTCTTGTGAGCCGAAGATTTACATACCAATTTGCAAGGCAGCGCAGTATCAATCCCACAAGTATCTTGAATATGGCGAGCATAAAATAGGTCAGAATTGACCAAAGTAAAATCCAGAATATTCTCCAGATAAAAGGGCCAGCAGGAAGGAGGGTAGCATATACTGGAGTCAATACACGGATTACCTAAAGAAACAGTGCATTTTTTTCATGTAAGTAGTCTGCAAAATGTAATATGGCACTATAAGAGCATGGCTATGACTCTATATATTCATTTCAAATAAGGACCAACTGCATCATCTATAAACCATTAGAAAATACCTATGTTTATACCCCTTTTCTGTTCATAGGCTGTCTCAATTTTTATCCAGTAGATTATAGTGTGTTGAGGCCTTTTACATTTGTAAGTCATGATATTTTTCTGAAAATTTGAGGTTACTCTTAAATTATCTGTCTCAATTATTTCTGTTGTTGTTTGCAGCATTATTTCTTAAATGTAACCCCCTTAAATATTTGCTCCACAGATAGTGCAATTGACTGCTTCTGGAGAATTTGAGGAGGCACTAGCATTGTGTAAGCTACTTCCACCAGAGGATTCAAATTTACGAGCTGCAAAGGAAAGCTCAATACACATAAGGTATGTCCAGATTTTCCAGTTGAAAAGATGCCATTGAACATTGATGCTTCTGCATTGATGCTTGAAGCCATTTTTGTATTCTTTTGTTATTATTTTTTGGTTCTATGAACATAACTAAAAGCCATCTTATCCTTTTGATTTTGTGAATTAGATATGGACACTTTTTGTTTGATAGTGGGAGCTATGAGGAGGCAATGGAACAGTTTTCAGACTCACATGTGGACATTACTTACGTGTTATCTCTATACCCTTCTATCGTTCTGCCTCAAACACATATTATAGGTGAACATGACAAGCTGCTGGACATGGATGAATTAGCAAGGGAATCCTCTGACTTGACAGATGAGATGGAATCATACTCTGTACAACTCCATGAATCAGATGACAAATCTCAATTGGAGGTAAAGAAAATGAGTCACAATGCTCTAGTTGGCCTTGTGAAGTATCTGCAGAAGAAAAGAAGTGGAATAATTGAGAGAGCAACAGCTGAAGTAACAGAGGAGGTGGTCTCTGGAGCTGTGCACCACAGCTTAATCTTATCTGAACCATATAAACCTAAGAAGCCGAGCAAGGTAGCTACTTTTTAAGTTCTTTTTTGGTCTTGCTGCGCGTCTTGTGACTAGTAGTAACTAGTGACGGATGTGGAAAATTGCATGTATCAGAAACTAATAAATACAAAGTAGATTAAACTATGGGCTGATATTTGTCTTTGTAAAGAAGTAAATTATAATTTTATATCCCATTTCATGTTTATTTGAGACAATGATTTTTGCCAGAAGTCCAGAAGGTGGACTAGCAAATTTGCAGCATATGTTTTCCAGAACATCTAAGTCCAGCGTGTGAAGAGCTTGTCCCTTTATGCGAAGCCATGGTAGTGTCCTGCAGTTGTCATAAATTTATCGATCATGATACTGGTGTATCAAGTGCATCTTTCCCACTCTAGGTCTCAATGCAAGATCTACATCAGTTTCTCCGTTAAAGAAAATTTAAGAAACCATGTATCAAACTTTTAAAATTGTGAAGAATTCAAAATTGCCCATATAGAAGTACTCCATATACACAACTGTTGTTAAACATACTCCATACCATCATGGTTATCTCTTAATTCATAAATAACATGAATTACAAAACCAAATTATCAAGTAACAAAACAAAGAATGAGAAGTACAGTAAAAGGCACATTGGAACAATAGATGGAGATCTATTAGATAATATAGGATTCCTAGAACTCATGTTCCTACAAGTAGCAATGAGTATGTTCCTAAACCTTGGAAAATCTGTGTATATTTCATACACTATTGTGAGAAAAGCACTTCAGTAATTTGTCAGAAATCACCATTGAGACAATATAAACCAGGCTATTCAATGCACATTAATATACAGCTTCAAGGGTGGTGCAATATGATGACGACAATTAAAAATAATGATCAGGGAACAAGAATACTACATTGAAGGGTTAAAACTTCTGCAGTATCATCTCAAAAATAGTTGAAACCAATCTTGTTGACACGGTATCTCAGATTTATAAAAGGCACGTTTGTCCCGCTGGACACGTACCTGAAATCTGAAGTCCGCCATCATGAACTTGTGTTGAGGGACAACACACTCCCCAGGTATCACCTTACAATCTAAGCACGCACGTCTATCCTCCCGCCTTGCAAGGATAAAGTCAATCTGGCTCGAGTGTTTTTTCATGTAAGTAGTCTGTAAAATGTAATATGGCACTATAAGAGCATGGCATGACTCTCTGAGTATTCACTTACCACACAAGCTGGGGCAAGGGGGATGAATGTCAAGTCCTTCTGACGGTCGTCAGGTTTGTCATTCAAAATCTGTAGAGAATTTTTCAGAATATGGACGTTGATAGTGGTTTATTGAAAAATATTCAGATGCGCTGAAAATTTAGGCAATTGAAATTCAATGCCTAGGCCAGAGGAGAACCAAAAGACAGACGGTACTGAAACACACTGAAAACTAATGTTCAATGCATGTCAATCATCAATCCAAATGGCAAGTTGGCTTTTTAAGTAAATGCATCCTAATGTATATAACATTTTGCAAACACAGTTACTAGGAGAAATGCACCTAAAAGAATGCAGAGTATCATTAGAGAATCACTGACAGAATTACAAAAATCCAGGAGGCAACACCGCAATAGTACGGCAGTAAAAACATCCATGTCATCTCTAACCAAACAAACTAGAACATTGTGTAATTTTGTATGCATATATGATTTAATTTTTTCAATGACAATAATCAAGTATCTAGTTTTGTTAGATGACCAAGTACCTAATTGTCGGTTAGCGTTAATTTTATGTATCAAATGGCACAAGCCCTTAAGACTGCAATACAGGTAGAATCGAGATACAATATAGCATATAGCATCAGAACCTCACCTGCTTGCAAAGATCTTCCAAAAACTCTGAATAAGCGACTGGCTTTATCTCATTAAATTTTGCAAGGAAAGAATGTTTGATAGCATCAATAAGTACTTCACACAAAAATACCAAAGAGGCATTCTGCAGTGACAGCAAACAAAATGGTTGAAAGAATGTTCAGTTTTGAAAGAAAGATATTAGGAGTAGAGGTAACAATAATGGAAGAATACTAAACTTACAGTAAGAAAGCTATCAAACCATGGACCCTCTGCTTCCAAGATATTTTGAGCAAGTACGAACAGCAGAAAGGCTGTGATGTGAAATCTCTCGATGATGTCTGCAATGTACAATGTTACAAGAATATTAGCAGCATCTTCATGTGAATTAATAGTTAGGAATACAAACACGTAAAAGATCAGAAAAAGGTGAAAATGAACCGTGCTAAATTTAGAGCAACATCATGTCATCATGATTGAATTTAGAAAAAATATTTAATATTTGTTATCAAACTACTGACTGAAGCTAAGCCCTTCAATTCTTTGTATCACATTTTTGAACTTTACATTGGTAAATGTACATAAAGTTGTTTATAGATGGTCCAGTTATGTCTAAAGAAGCTCAACTAAGCTTGCTTGACATGGCTAAGGGGCCGAGCTGGTGAAAACAGTAAGTTGCTTGCCAGTCAAAGAACTGAAACATAGTGAGTACAAAAGCACATTGTTTTGGAATCATAGGACAGATAAAATCATAAGAAAACTCACCATAATACACCAAATTATGAAGATTCTCTTTGCTAACACGCTTAAATACATTGCTTTTGATCTCAGCAAAATTGTTTGATACCAGTAGAGCCAACAATGCATTGTTGTGGGCAATAATACATGTTGACAGGGTGATGGCCTGAGCTAACAGGACAAATGAATGGACAAGTGTAACTTGGTTAAGGAATTCAAAAACAGATGTTTCAGAACACAAATCGCAGCAGTAGCGAAATACAAGTAAATATACAATGTAATCACAGCAGATTGATATCAAGTGAACTCATATAACTGTAATTATTCAATGGAAACTAAACAGAAATTAGCTAGTAGCAAATTAGAATTCAACTACCTTAACCTATGGCGAGTCCAAAAAAATATTAACGGATGCAATTTGCAGAAAAGGATATCAAAAGCAAGAACGGCTATTGCCTCATCCAAAATGAACCGCATCAATTCAAATGTCACATTATCTGTTGAACATGCTGACAACCCCTCAGCTGAGTTGAACAGAACTTGCAGTACATCCTCACCGAATGATTGACAGAGTTTGTCAAAGATCTAAAAGGAGAGAAAAAAAAGGTCAACCACATAAACTATTAATGACACATGCTACTTCAGATAAACAGTTTACCCACCTCTAGCACATTGTACACCACATAAAGCTTGATCGTGCCCTGACCACGAATGACATGGTAAATTAAGCTAATATCTGGCACAAACAAGAATCAATTGTGGGTGGATTATCAAATGTGTGCAAGTTGTCCATTTGTTCAAACAAAAAAAGAAAAGGAAAAAGAAACCAACCTATCATTTGCAAAGAAGCAACTCCTAGGGCTAAAACTACAAAACATCCATAATCTGATAGATCAGCAGCATTTGGTCGCCGAAACTTCCTGTCACAATACACTGGATAAATAATTTACATGATCCAATATGTCGACCAAAGAGGGAGTAAACAGGAAAGGGTGGTCAACAGTATAAAAGCCACCTAGAGCTACAATCGTGTAGAGCATCAGAACAGGAAACGGTGAAAATTAGTAAATAATTTGTGTGGTTTCTTGCGCTGGTGAAGTTGGTTATAACAAATGCTCAGAGTATCCATACCAAAGGTAATTTTACACAGCAAGTTAACTTTAGTAATGGATGATACCGAGCATAAATGATTGGAAAAGAGGCAATTAGATATACTTTGATTCATCCTGCCAAAGTATTGTTGCTTTGAAACAGGTCGCCATTTGTATAACTACATCATACATATTTCTCTCGAATTCAATTATGTCCTTTACGTGGACCTCAATTTCTTTCTGATAGATACTGCTGCGTTTCAATCTGAGATTACGTCAACTAGAAAATTACATGTAACTTCTCTAAAAAATAAATCATTCTTGTAAATCCAAAATATAGTAAGGTTCTCTTTGTTGAGTTGAACACTCAATAGAAACAAGTTTCTCAGAAAAGCTATCATTGAGGTTGTGGGTTTGATCTTTTGATAGCTAGCTTAAGCAGAAGTTTCCCAATGAGATCCAGAACAGCTACCCTAGACCAGCTCAACAAGCAATATTTAGGTGGAATTATTGACAACAAAAATTGTAGCTAAAATTTGTAATAGGAATTTTAGGGACACTGTAAAGACAACATCAAGCATAATCAGCATCTACAATCATATAACAGAGAATGTTAACTCAATACCAATATCTTGCTAAACATCAGTTTAGTCCAAATTTCTTTCAGGCAACAAACAATCAGAATACGAAAATGTACTTCATCTAGTCTAAAGTAGAACCACAAACCCACCTGGTCTTCAGCACCCGCCAGATGGTAACGACAATTCGTGCAGGCATAATTGTGAGCAACGACAAAAACGAATCCAAGCAGACGAAGAATCCTGCGACAATTAGCTGCAGCATTTTATCATAATCAAACACCTCTCTCATCACACAGACAAATGAGCAATAACTCCTGAAACGTGTTAAGTCACACAACCAAATATGAAGTTAATAGCAGCAGAAAAGAATCATACAAACATATGACCTAGCCATCCATCTAGAGATAATGATATGGCTTTGCCAACCCAACAACTGAATATGAAAGATGTGAGGATGGTGTGTGCCAAACTTCCTAGAGAACTAAATGTTGCAAGATCTTTTCAAATCTAATTATCCTTGAGAACATCTTGTGTTAGACTGATCACATGTAATTATCATTTGTTCATGTGTGGCGCATTCTGAAATGAATAGCTAAATTCAATCAAATACTTTAATTGTTGGTTCATTCAACTAGTACCCAGAATCAATATCTGCTCTTACCTATCAATACCCTAGCCAGGATAGGAATCCATTCATAATTGTTCAGAAAAAAATATGTGGTGAGTTATCGGTTTCAACAATATGCTGAATTGCCAATAACTCTTGTATATCGAATCTATTTTCCAGAAATGCCAAGCAAGCAAATAAACTAGAACAGCATAACAACTCCAAAATTCAAGTATCGCCATTAGAAGAGCAGATGCATACCCGCTCACATCTCCACGGGACATGAAACATAGTGTTGTACACCCGCTGGCGCTTTTTCTCATTACCCACTGAAATTGTGCTTCTAAGTGCATTGCCACCATATAGCTCCCCAAGGAAGTATCTGAATGGTGAATTGTCAAGGCACTCGACCTCTGCAGTAGTGGAACGGTTAAAAAGATGTATGAATATGCATATCTAGGGCTTGTAAACTCATATGCAATAGCCACTCTAACTAACTGTAGAATAGAATCTACTGCTGCAATGAAAATTGGTCCACTAACTCAATTATTCTGTTTTATGGTCAGATCTCCCAAATTTAGTCCGACATACAGAATACATCAAGAATGTACCTTGAGCAAAGCAAAACAAAACAATTAGTATTCCAGACTCTGCCTTTGTTGCGGCCCAATGTTCCAACTATATGATGCAACAAAATCCATGAACAGCGCATTCTACTTTGTTCATATCATATTACAGAAAATGGAGCAACATCATAATTTTAAGCATTTGCTTGCAATGTATTCTCTAAAATCACGACAGGTGAAAGGACCATGACCTTATTATCCAATAAAAGGCAAGTAGTTTTGCAGAATTTTACGTGAGAAACAAGATCTGCACCTCCGAGAATGTTGCTGTTCTCCTTCATGTACTTCTCCCAGTCCAGCGACTCCTCCTTCTCCAGCTTCTTCTTTACGCCCCCATTCGCCTCAGGCCGCCACGCCGCGGCCGCGACATCCGCCGCCACCGCAGCTGCCGCGGCGCTCTCCCGCGTGCTGCTGCCGCAGCTGCTGGCCCCATCCTCCACGGACGCCGCAACCACCCTCGCGCTCCCAGACACGCTCCTCTGTCTCAGCTCGACGCCCACATACGTGACGCAGCTCGCCGCGGACCTCTCGGCCTCCGAGCTCTCGCACACCGTCTCTGCCGTCGACCTCAGATCCGGGACCCTGAACGCCGCGGCCGCGTCGCCGCCGCCCTCCCCGCGCGGCTGCTCCCCCTCCGAGGCCGCCTCCTTGATCGGGGGGCTCCGGAACCCGCGCCTGCGCTTGGACCGCCGCCTGCGGCGCCGCTGGCCATCGGACGTGGTGTCGGGCAGGGAGCGCGGGGAGGTGTCGTCCGCGTCGTCGGCGGTGAGGTCGCCCGCGAGGAGCTCGAAGGAGAGCTGGCGGCCGCCGGATCGGAGCGACATGGGAAGCGGCGGCGGTGGCGCGGGCCGCGCACGACGAGGAGGCGGCCGGAGTGCCCCCGCGAACCCTAGGCGAGGACGGCGCCGCGCCGCGCGGCGGCGAGGAGGGGAGCGGAGGCGGGGGAGGAGTAACGGGCGCAGAGGAGAATACTTCTTTTTCCCGGTCGCGTTTATTATGTGCTTCTTATTTGCTTTTTAATTTTGGAATAATAATGGCTTAATTTTTGGATTTCTTTGGCATTGTCTGTGACTAAGAAGAGATGGTGATGAGTGATGACTGATGACACGAGAATGAAAGAGGGATCTGGGCATCTTGGGAAAGCGGATTTTCTTTCCAGGGGTGCTTTCCAAAACTTAAAATATCGATGCTGACATGTTATCGTGCCATTTCAGTCCATGCAGCTTCGTAAGGTAATGCGTGTAGAAAAAATATCATTTGCTGGGAATGAATGAAATACAGAAATCGTAGAGCTTATGAATGAAATCAACCGAAAAAAACAATAACTTTCTGCAAATCACAACACGCTCCAGTGCGCAAGAAACAAACAGACCTTCAAGCGACACCGATGAATGAACGAATCAACAAATTCGAACAGCATGGAGGCACACGGTGTGGGCAGGCACTATGGACGAGAGTCGGGAGTTGCTAGGGGGGGTCAGCTTCGTCTGTGCCTCTGTGGGCAGTGGGCACTGGGAAGCACGAGCTGCCCCCCGTGTTGCGGTTATGGGTGCAGCACGACGGCACGAGCGCGAGGCGTCGCCCAGCACCGACAGATCCCGCCGCCGAGCTCGGCCGCCCCGCCCCGCGGCCCCGTCCTCGCGCCGTGCCCGGCCGTGACCACCAAGGCCACGAGCGCCATGGCCAGCAGCAACCTGCAGGTGCACGTCTTGCTCGACGATCTCGCGCGGAAACCCATGCTCAGCGAGCACCGATCGATTCGTTGGAGCGAGACGTGACGATCTCTGGACTTCTTTTGGTTGCGTTCCTCGTCTTCTTGATGGACAAGCAAGCCGAAGGAATGCGTGTATATTAATATAGCAGTGCCAGTGAGAGGGAAGCACGCGCAGGCGTGACGCGTGAGAACTAGTGCGCCATTTTCCGGGGATCCTCGGGGAAGTTCGCCGGAATCTTTCTCGGGTTATAGCTAGTGATCCACTGATCCAACGCCGTTCCGCACCTGCATTGCACTTGCACGCGCGAGGCTCCTTTCCTGTACGGCTGCACCTCACACCTCAGGAATGTATGCCGTGCCGGTACTTGCCGAGA
>OAMR01000702.1:581912-603454 GCA_900205405.1 Echinochloa crus-galli
AAGATCTTTTCAAATCTAATTATCCTTGAGAACATCTTGTGTTAGACTGATCACATGTAATTATCATTTGTTCATGTGTGGCGCATTCTGAAATGAATAGCTAAATTCAATCAAATACTTTAATTGTTGGTTCATTCAACTAGTACCCAGAATCAATATCTGCTCTTACCTATCAATACCCTAGCCAGGATAGGAATCCATTCATAATTGTTCAGAAAAAAATATGTGGTGAGTTATCGGTTTCAACAATATGCTGAATTGCCAATAACTCTTGTATATCGAATCTATTTTCCAGAAATGCCAAGCAAGCAAATAAACTAGAACAGCATAACAACTCCAAAATTCAAGTATCGCCATTAGAAGAGCAGATGCATACCCGCTCACATCTCCACGGGACATGAAACATAGTGTTGTACACCCGCTGGCGCTTTTTCTCATTACCCACTGAAATTGTGCTTCTAAGTGCATTGCCACCATATAGCTCCCCAAGGAAGTATCTGAATGGTGAATTGTCAAGGCACTCGACCTCTGCAGTAGTGGAATGGTTAAAAGGAGGTATGAATATGCATACCTAGGGCTTGTAAACTCATATGCAATAGCCACTCTAACTAAATGTAGAATAGAATCTACTGCTGCAATGAAAATTGGTCCACTAACTCAATTATTCTGTTTTATGGTCAGATCTCCCAAATTTAGTCAGACATACAGAATACATCAAGAATGTACCTTGAGCAAAGCAAAACAAAACAATCAGTAATCCAGACTCTGTTGTCGATGCAGCCCAATGTTCCAATTATATGATGCGACAAAATTCATAAACATTCTACTTTGTTCATATTACAGAAAATGGAGCAACATCATATCTTTAAGCATTTGCTTACAATGTATTCTCTAAAATCACAACAGGTGAAAGGACCATCACCTTATTATCCAATAAAAAGCAAGTGGTTTTGCAGAATTTTGAGTGAGAAACAAGATCTGTACCTCCGAGAATGTTGCTGTTCTCCTTCATGTACTTCTCCCAGTCCAGCGACTCCTCCTTCTCCAGCTTCTTCTTTACGCCCCCATTCGCCTCAGGCCGCCACGCCGCGGCAGCCACATCCGCCGCCACCGCAGCTGCCGCGGCGCTCTCCCGCGTGCTGCTGCCGCAGCTGCTGACTCCATCCTCCACGGACGCCGCAACCACCCTCGCGCTCCCAGATACGCTCCTCTGCCTCAGCTCGACGCCCACATACGTGACGCAGCTCGCCGCGGACCTCTCGGCCTCCGAGCTCTCGCACACCGTCTCCGCCGTCGACCTCAGATCCGGGACCCTGAACGCCGCGGCCGCGTCGCCGCCGCCCTCCCCGCGCGGCTGCTCCCCCTCCGAGGCCGCCTCCTTGATCGGGGGGCTCCGGAACCCGCGCCTGCGCTTGGACCGCCGCCTGCGGCGCCGCTGGCCATCGGACGTGGTGTCGGGCAGGGAGCGCGGGGAGGTGTCGTCCGCGTCGTCGGCGGTGAGGTCGCCCGCGAGGAGCTCGAAGGAGAGCTGGCGGCCGCCGGATCGGAGCGACATGGGAAGCGGCGGCGGTGGCGCGGGCCGCGCACGACGAGGAGGCGGCCGGAGTGCCCCCCGCGAACCCTAGGCGAGGACGGCGCCGCGCCGCGCGGCGGCGAGGAGGGGAGCGGAGGCGGGGGAGGAGTAACGGGCGCAGAGGAGAATACTTCTTTTCCCGGTCGCGTTTATTATAATATTATGTGCTTCTTATTCTTATTCGCTTTTTTATTTTTGGAATAATAATGGCTTAATTTCTGGATTTATTTGGCATTGTCTGTGACTAGGAGATGGTGATGAGTGATGACACGAAAATGAAAGAGGGATCTGGGGATTCTGGGCATCTTGGGAAAGCGGATTTTCTTTCCTGATCTGGGGTGCTTTCCAGAACTTAAAATATCGTCATGTTGTTGTGCCATTCCAGTCCATGCAGCTTCATAAGGCAATGCGTGTAGAAAAAAATATCATTTGCTGGGAATGAATGAAATACAGAAATCGTAGAGCTTATGAATGAAATCAACCGAAAAAAACAATAACTTTCTGCAAATCACAACACGCTCCAGTGCGCAAGAAACAAACAGACCTTCAAGCGACACCGATGAATGAACGAATCAACAAATTCGAACAGCATGGAGGCACACGGTGTGGGCAGGCACTATGGACGAGAGTCGGGAGTTGCTAGGGGGGGTCAGCTTCGTCTGTGCCTCTGTGGGCAGTGGGCACTGGGAAGCACGAGCTGCCCCCCGTGTTGCGGTTATGGGTGCAGCACGACGGCACGAGCGCGAGGCGTCGCCCAGCACCGACAGATCCCGCCGCCGAGCTCGGCCGCCCCGCCCCGCGGCCCCGTCCTCGCGCCGTGCCCGGCCGTGACCACCAAGGCCACGAGCGCCATGGCCAGCAGCAACCTGCAGGTGCACGTCTTGCTCGACGATCTCGCGCGGAAACCCATGCTCAGCGAGCACCGATCGATTCGTTGGAGCGAGACGTGACGATCTCTGGACTTCTTTTGGTTGCGTTCCTCGTCTTCTTGATGGACAAGCAAGCCGAAGGAATGCGTGTATATTAATATAGCAGTGCCAGTGAGAGGGAAGCACGCGCAGGCGTGACGCGTGAGAACTAGTGCGCCATTTTCCGGGGATCCTCGGGGAAGTTCGCCGGAATCTTTCTCGGGTTATAGCTAGTGATCCACTGATCCAACGCCGTTCCGCGCCTGCATTGCACTTGCGCGCGCGAGGCTCCTTGCCTACACGGCTGCACCTCAGGAATGTATGCCGTGCCGGTACTTGCCGAGAATTTTCACGGATCATCAGCAGGAAAGCAAACACGGCAGCCGCAATCGTGGGCCGGCGGAGACGCGCGCCAGAACCAGAAGGGAGAGATTTTTTTTATTACTGTTGTCGTCTTTCTGTGTTTAGTTCTTTCTCTGCGCTTTCCTGTGCTAGTACTTTGTTAACACGCATTATCGACAAGAGTAATTCTGGTTGATCCACAAAGAAAACTCTTCCATTTGCCTTTTTCTTTTACTAGTATTCAGCAACTCTGACGATGACTTTTGTTTCATTCTTTTCTTTAGCATTTTCTGCGAGACGTTGATGACAACATCGCTTGGAGAATGGAAGTGGGGGTCGTGGCATCCTACGAAAGGGGCGGATTTCTTTCCTGATCCATGGGCACTTTCAAGAGAACATTTTTATAATGCCATGTTGTCGTGCAATTTCATCCCGTACGGTCGTACATACGTGATTCTCGTAGAATTTTGCGTGATAAACTATGAAGTTTAGAATTTTGATCATAGTTGGTAAGATTTGTGTAATCTTACCATAGGGTTCGAGTCTTCTACTCAGTAATAGTGTTGTATTTTTTAATTTATTTTATGATTTTACCTGACGTTTTTCTTTCATCGATAGGTGACATGTTCATCGATCATGACGCCTATAATGACTTCGCCAACCTCGATATTTATCAGTCTCGGATATATTGATACAGATATGTTTTACGTGTGTGTATTTATAAGGATGAGTATCTGTTGTAAATCTATACTAAAAGGATCCTAGAGAATTGAAAACACTTTCTACCAAAAATCCCACCCATACCCTCTCATAGAGGACCCACCTGTCGGGCTTTGGTGGGAGGGAAAAACTGAAAGCATCAAAATTTTTACATGTTCCGGGCGCTTTTAGTTCATTCTCCGCAAAACTTTTTTCGCCCAACGTCTCGCGCGTACCCACCTCCGGCCAGGTGGGCCCCTAACTCCCCACGTGCATACAATTATCCCGTATTGCTAATAGACAAAAGATTGAAGAGTTTTTCTCCATATAAATAAAAACCAACTAACTCGAAAAATAATGTGTCTCTAAATTTGAGAATAGCTAAAGCTTTATATACACACGTGCGTGCGCACGTGCCGCGTCTGCTAGTATCGTAAATTATCCCATATTTCCAATACTTGGATGTATGTATACGTCTGGTATTGTTTTTTCGTAAAAAAATATCTCTGAGGCGACCAAATGTGATGCGATGCACAAGTAACAAATATGAACTCATCTTTTCTCAAAAAAATATACTCGATAGATTGGATGGCCATTGTACCGAACTAGAGGCGCGCGTATGCTTTATGAAAGTTACTACTGTATTACATGCTGCGTAACATTACGCTACAACCAAAATTGGTGTGACCTGCTAGTGGTACTGATACTGAATGAACCATGCAACGAACCAATCAAATGCAATATACTACGACATGGACCGATCGAGCGACGGACAATTTACAGCACATCTGGGGAGGGGATCGGGGGCGAAACGGGCTGGCATTTCCGAGTGCTACGGGGTCATCATCGGCTGCGGGCAGCACGAGCTGCCCGGCGTGTTGGGATCGTGGGTGCAGCACGAAGGCCCCGGCTTCGAGAGCAGAGACCTCCTCGCCGCGCCCGCCACGAACAGGCGGTCACCGCGCGCTCCACCCCGTGGCCCCGTCCTCGCCCCGTGCGCGCCCGCGGCGACCGAGGCCAGCACACCACCAGCAGCAACGCCCACGCTCGCGTCCAACTCGGCGGCCTCGCGCCACCGCCGGCGACGGCGATGCCCATGGCCAGCAACAAGCTGCGCGAACTAGCTTGTTGCTCGATCGATCGACCGAGGCCACCGAGACGACGTTTTGTAGCAGGCTGCCGTGTTCTCTTGCCTTTTTTATGAACAGGGCCTTCCTGGCGCGTACGGGCGTGCTGCGTTTATAGGCGAGAGACCACGGTCGCGAGGGAAAGGCGTGTGTTTGGAAATGTGCGGTGATTTTCCCAGAGGTCCGCCAGAAGTTTGCCCGTGTTGCGCACCGCGCACCAGATGGAGCGCCCCCTGCACGAGCACGATGAGGCTGGTTAGCTGCTACTGAGAGCGCGCCCGTACGCGTTTCGGGCATTTTCGGAGAGTTTTCACGAGGGAAAACCAACGGCGGCGGCAGTCGTGTGGGCTCTGTGGCGGAACACGGCCTAGCTTGCCTGTGCCTGTGGACCACTACAAAGAGGTGAAGTAGCAGGTGTCGCTCTAGCTTTACACTGGTAGTGAACATCTGCGATGTATGTTCTTCTGAAAATTACGGCAACGCGCAAAAGCTTTCTCCGTCTTTATTTGAGGGGCAAAACCCCCTGCATACACGTGTAGTGTTACCTCAATGCCTCTGGTAACATATTTTAGGCTATGCGGAGGGAAGTTCCATGCTTGAGGGCTAATTCATCTATGGATTTGAGGGCTCTGTTTTGTTTAAGAAGCATATGCCAGGCTATTCTTAGCAAGACTCTGTTTTGTATTCACTCGGTCCAAAACTATGGTTTGTTTTGTCATTTCTGGATATATAGCAAATAGATATAACTTGTGGCTAGATATATAGCAAAATATATGTATCTGAAAATCGAAAATAAAATATAATTTGAAATTGAGAGAGTAATAACAATATAAACCATCTTTCTTAATTCGGAAGCACGTATACAACTCTTTGAATAACGATTTGCGCTACTGTTTACAAGGGTTCTTTGGAAATGTTACAAGTTGCTGCCACATACGACTTATATTGCAGATTTTACATCACGCAATGAACTTTACGCGAAGATTCATATTCGAGACAAAAGCTAAAAAGTTAAAAGAAAGATAAAAGAACGATGACGAACGATACAACCATATCAACATGGTACTTGACACTGAACCGACGAATGAATCAAATGCATGTATATAAAGGGGGAAAAAGATATATATAGTACAACATATTATCGAGGTCGAGGCTCGAGGGACGACGAATGACCGAATCAAGTACACGGTTGACGTTACGATCGGGTGCTATGGAGAGACAGAGACGCTAGCGGCTGCTGGCACCGGGCAGCACGAGCTGCCCGCCGTGCTGCCATCGTGGGTGCAGCACGACGGATGCCCCCGAGACGAGCCCAGCATCGACCTCCTCGCTCCGTGCGCGAACGCGAAGCCGCCGTGCGCATGCGCCACGCCGCCGGCCGCCGGACCCGTCCTGGCCCCGCGCGCGCCCGCGGCGACCAAGGCTAGCATCACCAGCACCAAGGCGCACGCGCGCGTCGAGTTCAACGGTGTCGCGCGGCCACCCATGGCCACCGTACCACACCAGTTTAGCAACCGGGTTGGAAGCAGATGTGACGATGTTCTTGAGATAACGGAGAGAATTCCTTAAGCCCCGTTTAGTTCCCAAAAGTTCCCAAAAAGTTACTCCCAAATACACTGTACAAAAAGAAGATTCTCCGTCACATCAAAATGTCATAACATACATGGAGTACTAAATATAGATGAAATCAAAAATTAATTGCACAGTTTTATTGTACTCTGTGAGACGAACATTTTGAGAATCAATTTTTGGACAATTTTTTGCACATACAAACGAAATGCTACAGTGGCGCAATGATTACGAAGTGACCATATTACTCACAAATTCAACCTCCCAATTCTAACTACAAACACCACCTTAGTTCGGTACCGGCACGCGCCACGCTTGTCCTACTGCTGATGAACCGGCTACTCAGGTCTCGTGGTAGGTTTATAAGGGAGTCAGGGAGCGGAAAACGTGTGCATGAAGATTTCCCAGAGGTGTGCGAGAAACTTGCATGAAGTTGTTTCTTTCTCGAGTGAAAATTATAGGACTTAAATTACTCAACTCACTACTACTGAGGGACTCAGAGAGCGGAAAGCGTGTGCATGAAGATTTCCTAGAGGTCTGCGAGAAACCTGCATGAAGTTGTTTTTTTCTCGAGTGAAAATTCTAGGACTTTAATTACTCAACTGAATACTACGAGGCACACGTGCACTTCCCTGTGGGTACAGTCACAGCCTACTCCTGTACCAACCACAAACTCTGGGATTCCCTGCCTAGGGCCTTATTTAGTTCTTAAATCTGGTGTACTAAATTTGGGAGTTTGGAGTCTCTTCGTAATCATTGTGTCACTGTAACATTTCGTTTGTATGTGCGAAAATTTTTCAAAAATTAATTAATCAGGCTCAAAATGTTCGTCTCGTATAGTACAACAAAACTATACAATTAGTTTTTAATTTCATTTACATTTAGTACTCCATACATGTTATGACATTTTGATGTGATGGAAAATCCTCTTTTTGTATAGTGAATTTAGGAGTTGCTTTTTGAAACTAAACAAGGTCTAGATCTTGAACAGTTGAACCTGCAAACTCAGGCCTTGTTTAGATGCAAAATAAAGGATCGGGATTTGGGGGTTGGGACGACTTCGTAATCATTGCGACATGGTAGTATTTCGTTTGTATTTGTGAAAAATTGTCCAAAAATTGATTAATTAGGCTCAAAGTGTTCGTCTCGCATAGGACAACAAAACTGTGTAATTAGTTTTTGATTTCATCAACATTTAGTACTCCATACATGTACCGATATTTTGATGTGATGAGAATTTTTTTTACACAGTAAACTTTGGGACTGAAATTTGGGAACTCAGCCAGTTCGTCAGCTGTTAGTATTTGCATCAGCATGCTCGATTATCAGTGTGCTGCCGGTGCGGAACAGGGACTACGGCCATGTTTAGATGTCAAATTTCACTCTCAAATTTACTATGCAAAAAAAAGATTCCCCATCACATCAAAATGTCATAACATACATGGAGTCCTAAATGTAGATGAAATCAAAAACTAATTACACAGTTTTGTTGTGCTCTGCGAGACGAACATTTTGAGCCTAATTAATCAATTTTTGGACAATTTTTCACAAATACAAACGAAATGCTACAGTGACGCAATGATTACGAAGTGACATCATACTTTTAAATTCACCCTCCAATTCTAACATCTAAACAAGGCCTACAGGAGAGAAGGAAGCGTCACAATCTGGGCCAACCCAGGTAAACCCGGGGCCGAGGCGAATTTCGTGGGCTCAGCGTCGCGGCAGACGACGACGACGCTTTCGGGCCGAACGAACCACAGTGGGTGCGGCGGCAGCCGAGCCTGTTAGGCCTGGCCCAACTACATTTCTTTTGGGGGCGCGTGCGCGTCGAGCGGAAAGCATCTGCCTCCCCCTTTCTCCTCCACCCTTTTCTCTCGCGTTCGCGGCGGCGGCGGCGGCTTGTGTCGTCTCTCCCCGTCTTCCCCGCACCTCTGTCTCACAGAGTCACAGCCCTCGCGCCGCCGGTGAACACTTTCCACCTCCGCCTGGGCGGAGCAGAGCGCGCCGGCCTCCTCCGTGGTGTTCTCTGCTCGTGGCCGTCGTCTTTGTTGTCGTCCTCCTCTCGGCTGGAGCGGATTGATTTCTGCGTCTTTCGTTGGTAATGAAGCTGGTCTTGCCTCGATAGACTGCTGTTTCTGAGAGTTTATTGTGCGCAGAGAGCCACGGAATCCAAATCCTCTCCGATCCGTCCAGTTCGTTTCGTTGTTTCGGATTTGTTTGCTGCGTGGTTGAGTGAGTACCGTTAGCAGATTAGCAGAGTCTGTCGCATTTTTTTTTCGAGGTTCAGCTATCGATCAAAGCAGCTTGGAGTGCTAACTAGTGTGAAGGTTAGTGTTCACTGGTTCCGAGTTCCGACAGCCTGATAGTTGAAACTGAGATATTTTGAACGATATGTCGCTGTCGTGAGTAACTGAGTAAGGTCGTGAGTCCAGCACTCGGAAACACTTGTGTGCCGTTATTCCTCAAGCTACCAATAACATATCAGTATATCCAGGAACAGTTGTCAGCTTGTTGTGTGCAAACAGCGTAGTTATACTACTTGGTAAATTTGGTTTCAGGTGAAAGTGTGAAACAGTACTGTTTTCTAACAGCAATCCTGTCTGGCATCAAATGAATAATGGAGAACAAGTTTCTATTGATTAAGTAGGTAGAGTTTGTGTTGCTAATTTTCAGGAATAATCAACTTTGCAGCTGTGTTTGTAGCACTTACTGTGCATTTTGATGCTTACATTTTCAGAAGAAGGGTGTCCTGTTCTTTGAAGTTTGAGCTTAGCTATAAAGCACAATAAAACAGTGAATTGTAGAAGTATTTTTTTTTCTTTTATCATGTTTCTACATCTTAGTTCACTCATGAACTGTTTTGCATAGGTTTGTTAGTAGCACTACCTTCCTGGCATTTGAATAAAATTGGTGAAATGTTGAAAAGAAATGCTCTTCTGTCACGATTGTTTTATTTTTGCTTTATCATGTACCATGTTCAATATCTGCGTACATCTATATCTTTGAACCACTTCTTTAATTTTACTGTCGACTCAACAGAATATTGGTTCTTGATTGATTTGGTGCAGATCTCCCATTCAATTTTTAATTAAAAATCCTTGCATTCGGGATGGCTTCACCTGGCCAAATGACGGCAAGCAATCTCTTACGCACCGAAGGCTTTCCTGGAAATATGGTATGCAATCTATGAAATAACACAACTTTTTGTTTGGCTGCCATTAGCTTATTCTTATGTTTGTTCTCTACATAGGGGAAAAGATCTGGTTTAATTGCTGCAAGAAGTCTTGGATCAAGGAGGCTGCGAATGACTCAACACTGCTTTCATCATCAACATCTTTGTTGGCCACATGTAGAAAGAGTTGCAGCTTGTAATAACCGATTGCCGTCATGTCCTGGCGCGGTGGTATCCAAGGGGTTTGACAGTACATTAGTTGAGAACTCTGATACTACATTGGACATTGGAATTATTCACTTGTACCGTGTACCATTTCTTCAAGAAAGTGAAACCAAGGAGCTGCTTAGAAAAGTGAAGGCAAAGGTTTCTGCTAATATTGTTGATATAATTACGGAGCAGTGCTTCAATGTTCAATTGGACAATCCACTGACTCCTGAGAAGCTTTCAACACTCCATTGGCTCTTAGCAGAAACTTATGAACCTGAAAAGTTGCAAACTAGGAGCTTTCTGGAGGAGGAAGTCTCTAGAAGTACTTGTACTGTCATTGTTGAGGTTGGTCCCAGGATGGCATTTTCAACAGCATTCTCGACCAATGCTGTCTCAATCTGTAAATCTCTCTCATTAGTAGAAGTGACTCGACTAGAGAGGTCAAGAAGATACCTTTTGCGCCTTGAGCCTGGTAGTGACCCACTTGATGAAAGTCAGCTCAAAGAATTTGCTTCATTGGTTCATGATAGAATGACAGAGTGTGTTTATCCCAACAAGCTCACATCATTTCAGTCAGATGTAGTTCCTGAACCTGTCCGTGTTGTTCCTGTTATTGAAAGGGGGAAAGAAGCATTGGAAGAAATAAATGTGAAGATGGGGCTTGCTTTTGATAAACAAGATATTGACTACTATACACACCTCTTCAGAGATGATATCAAACGCAATCCGACTACTGTGGAACTTTTTGATATTGCACAATCCAATAGTGAACATAGCAGACATTGGTTTTTCAATGGAAAACTTGTGATAGATGGAGAGACCATGCCACACACTTTGTTCCAGTTAGTGAAGAAACCCCTGAAGGCTAACCTCAATAACTCAGTCATCGGATTCAAGGATAACTCGAGTGCAATAAAAGGATTCCCAGTAAATCAGCTACGCCCAACAATTCCAGGTTCCACTTCACCATTATCCATAATGATGCGCGAGCTTGATATTTTATTCACAGCAGAAACCCATAATTTTCCATGTGCTGTTGCACCATACCCTGGAGCTGAGACAGGTGCAGGTGGCCGTATAAGAGACACACATGCCACTGGAAAGGGTTCTTTTGTTGTTGCTTCAACCGCTGGTTACTGTGTTGGTAATCTTCGAATTGATAATTCAGACGCTCCCTGGGAGGACCCTTCATTTTCTTACCCAGTCAACCTAGCATCTCCATTGCAAATTCTTGTAGATGCTAGTGATGGTGCATCTGACTATGGGAACAAGTTTGGTGAGCCTCTAATTCAGGGATATACCAGAACATTTGGGATGAGGTTGCTAAATGGGGAGCGGCGTGAATGGTTGAAGCCGATAATGTTCAGTGGAGCTATTGGCCAAATTGACCATGCACACATATCAAAGGGTGATCCAGAAATTGGCATGCTGGTTGTGAAGATTGGTGGTCCAGCATACAGAATTGGTATGGGCGGTGGTGCTGCCTCAAGTATGGTTAGTGGCCAGAACGATGCAGAGCTTGATTTCAATGCAGTACAACGTGGAGATGCTGAGATGGCACAAAAGTTGTATCGTGTGGTCAGGGCATGTGCAGAAATGGGAGAGGACAACCCCATCATCAGTATTCATGATCAGGGTGCAGGGGGGAATTGTAATGTTGTGAAGGAAATAATATATCCTAAGGGTGCTGAAATTGATATCCGCTCAATCGTTGTTGGTGATCATACATTGTCAGTCTTGGAGATATGGGGTGCTGAGTACCAGGAACAGGATGCACTACTTGTGAAACCTGAGAGCAGAAGCCTGTTGGAGTCGCTTTGTCAGAGGGAAAGGGTTTCAGTGGCTGTCATTGGGAAAATTGATGGCTGCGGAAAAATTGTGTTGATTGATAGCACTGCTGTGGAGCATGCCAAATTGAATGGCCTCCCTCCTCCAACCCCTGTTGAAGAACTTGAGCTTGAAAAAGTTTTAGGAGATATGCCTCAGAAGACCTTCGAGTTCAAGCGTGTTTCTCAAGTCACAGAGCCTTTAGACATTGCGCCAGAGGTAACACTACTGGATGCTCTGAAACGAGTATTAAGGCTCCCATCTGTGTGTTCAAAGCGTTTCTTGACCACAAAGGTTGATAGGTGTGTGACAGGTCTTGTTGCCCAACAGCAGACAGTTGGGCCTCTCCAACTTCCACTTGCTGATGTGGCTGTGATTGCACAGACATACACAGACCTTACAGGTGGTGCTTGCAGCATTGGAGAACAACCAATAAAGGGTTTGCTTAATCCTAAGGCTATGGCCAGACTTGCTGTTGGGGAGGCCTTGACTAATCTTGTTTGGGCGAAGGTTACATCGCTTGCTGATGTCAAAGCAAGCGGGAATTGGATGTACGCTGCAAAGCTTGATGGGGAAGGGGCAGATATGTATGATGCAGCTGTTGCACTTGCTGACTGCATGATTGAACTTGGTATTGCAATAGATGGGGGGAAGGATAGTCTTTCCATGGCAGCTCAAAGTGATGGTGAGGTTGTCAAGGCTCCTGGAAATCTGGTTATCAGTACTTATGTCACATGTCCTGATATAACATTGACAGTAACCCCTGATTTGAAGCTCGGTAAGGATGGAATTCTTCTGCATATTGATCTCGCTAAAGGAAATCGCCGTCTTGGTGGTTCTGCTCTTGCACAAGCATTTGATCAAATTGGAAACGATTGCCCGGACTTGGATGATGTTCTGTACTTGAAGAAGGTATTTGATGCCATTCAGGAATTGATCACTCAACGTCTTATTTCAGCAGGCCATGACATAAGTGATGGTGGCCTTATCGTGAGTGTTCTTGAGATGGCATTTGCTGGTAATTGTGGTTTTAAGCTGGACATAGACTTGGAAGATAGGAGCCTTCTTGAAGGACTTTTTGCAGAGGAGCTTGGCCTTGTTATTGAAGTGCACTCAGAATATCTCAATGTCGTGAAGGAAAAGCTCGAAGCAGCAGGCGTTTCCGCTAATGTAATTGGAGAAGTTACTAGCTCACCAGAAATAGAAGTTTTTGTTGATGGCAATCTGCATCTCAAGGAAAAAACTTCGGATCTCAGGGATCTCTGGGAGGAAACGAGCTTCCAGCTTGAGGAGTTACAGCGCTTGAAATCTTGTGTCAAACTTGAAAAAGAAGGACTAAAAAGCAGAACATCGCCACCATGGTCTCTGTCGTTCACTCCGAAATTCACAGATGAGAAACTGTTGATTGCATCCTTGAAACCAAAGGTCGCTATCATTCGTGAAGAAGGGAGCAATGGGGACAGGGAAATGGCTGCTGCATTCCATGCTGCTGGATTCGAACCATGGGATATCACAATGTCAGACCTCTTGGCTGGGAAGTCTTCTCTAACAGAGTTCCGTGGAATTGCATTTGTTGGTGGTTTCAGCTATGCAGATGTGTTGGATTCAGCAAAAGGTTGGGCTGCATCAATCAGGTTTAACCAGCCCCTCATTCAGCAATTCCAAGATTTCTACCATAGGCCAGACACTTTCAGCCTTGGAGTATGCAATGGCTGCCAGCTTATGGCTCTTCTTGGTTGGGTGCCAGGGTCAGATGTTGGAGGTTCTCTTGGTATAGGTGGAGATATGTCCCAGCCGAGGTTTATTCACAACGAATCTGGTCGTTTTGAGTGTCGGTTTACCAGTGTGTCAATTGGGAATTCTCCGGCTATCATGTTCAAAGGGATGGAAGGTTCTACCTTGGGTGTTTGGAGTGCTCATGGCGAGGGAAGAGCTTTCTTCCCAGATGAAAATATTCTAGCTACTGTTGTGAAGTCTAATCTGGCTCCTGTGCGATATTGCGATGACGCTAACAATATAACTGAGAAATATCCCTTCAATCCCAATGGTTCTCCACTAGGCATTGCAGCCCTTTGCTCCCCTGATGGAAGGCACCTTGCTATGATGCCGCACCCAGAGCGTTGCTTCATGATGTGGCAATATCCATGGTATCCCAAGGAATGGCAGGTTGAGAAGAGTGGCCCCAGCCCTTGGCTGCGGATGTTCCAGAATGCTCGGGAATGGTGTTCATAATGCAGGTACTTCAATCTTATCTGCTGCTTCTTACTATTTGTGGTACTGTGAATAAAGTTTCAATTATAGAACATGGATTTTTACAAAAGCCATGCAACTCTTCAATTAGGATAGCCTAGTAGTTTGATTCATGTTAGCAAGATCAAAATGCTTATGCGCTTGAAGCTCCCAGAGTCCGAGTCTAAGTAGTATCGCTAGTTTTTATTTAGTTTCCATTTTAACTTAGTACTTTATGGAACTTATTTACTCCCTCTATTCCAAATTACTATTTGTTTTGGCTTCTCTAAATAGTAATTTGAAACTGAAGTAGTATCACATTATTTCTTCATATTTATAATCGTCATTTATCTGTGTTTGCTTTTTGGTGCAGCTAAGCCGGATTACGGTTACAAGTTGGACTATGATTTCGGAGTGACAGACGTGCAGTACCCAGGCTGCAGGGATTTGTCGTGCGTACTGGGGCTACTAGTTATAGATGGTTTAAGTCTGTCTCGTCCCATCTGGGAACCTCTTCTGGCGAAATAATTGTACTCGACTCTCTAATAATCAAATTTCGAAAAGTTCACATTTGAAATATTGAGCAATGGATGACTGCCCCGTCGGTCAGGTCAACTGGAGTAACATGTACTGCTGGTGTTCGCGAGTTTCGTTTTGGCTTTGCGAGTTTCGTTTTGGCTTTGAGTGATCGCGCACTTGGCACTGTGTGGATTTGTTTTGTTTCGTCTCTTTGATGAGTGATCACGCGCTTGGCTAGTGATAAAGAAATGTGCTGTGTTACGATGTGTTAGGGTTAGGTATATGAGAATCCATGCCCAATCCGTCGTTTGGCTGAACTATGTATGGGTTTGGGTTACGGGTTCGGGCCAAGTGGACAGGTAAAAAAAAATCACGGCGCATCCTCTCGCACTCACTCACTGAACCAGCATTTTTCCAGAAGCTGGCTAGTAGAAGCTGACCTTAAGGCTAGCCAGCTCCATCGGCAAGGTTTTACGCATTCTGCCGTCCTACACCTCAGAATTGCAACGACGGTCCATGGTCGAGAAAATGCACGACATACATCAAGAAACCAACATCAAAGGTATACAGTAGGGTAGTTTCACGTCTGGTGTTCCGGGCAAGCAGCAAAGTCAGCCACACGACCAGGTATATATAACGTACTCCGTACATGAGTTTGCACATGAGATCTCCACGCCTCTGCATTGTTTCTTCTACACAGATCAAGCACGCCACCTGAACGCCTACTCAAAGTCCCAAGGGTTCACTACAAGACAGAGGACACTACAACTAGTAGTTTGCAGTTCCTAAAGCATCAAATGGGCTAGTCGTCATCCTCGGGAAGATCAAAGTCTCTAACCTTCACGTCAGCATCTTCCCCGTACTGGATGCAGGAGTCGATGTACGATAGCACATATTGTATGCTGCAAAAACAAGGGTAGCTAAGGGTATGAAAATACAATAAATAGTTAAAAAAACAGAATGCTGGTTTCAATATTTACCCATGCCATGAAATGCACAAGAGATCTCAAGTGTCACGCAACAGGAAGTGTGGCAGGTTTCATTTCAAACTAGCTAAAAGCCCTAAAAAATATTGACGAAAATAACTCATCTCATGTTAGTCTTTCATTATGACGTGAACAGATTTAGTCTTTTATTCCCATGGTATGTTTAAACTTCGATTCCAAGTGGTGCCATGTGTGTGTGCTTTGAGCACCAGAAATTTTGAGGATGAAAGATGGAAACCGTCTTCCTGATAAATGTAGTATGAGCTAGTCTTTTAGTCAGTCTAAGGGGAAGAAAGTGTTACACTGTTACCTGCTCTCCTTTCTCAAGTCAAGCGGTATGAAATTTACCATGCTGTAATCATCAACCTACATGATGGAATTGAGATTAATATTGCAGGCTGAGAACACTGGAAGAAGGCACTAGGAAAGTCAAATAATAAAAGATTAAACATGAAACTGATAAGAGTGAGACAAGTAGCATCTCAGAACAGTTCACATATGAGAGCAACTCCAGTGGACTGATTAAAAATGGATCTCTATATTTCATTTTAAGGGCCAGTTTTAGAAATTTAGAGGCCCAAATAAGAAGTATACTCCAGCCCAACTGACTAAACAGGACCCTATCCATCTGGCAGTGGGCCCCATCCCTCTCCCACCTCACTCCCCACTGCCTCAATCTCTCCGGCCATTCTCGAACGCCTGCTACCCAACAAGAACCCCCGCAAGATTCGCTCCCCAGCCGCCATGGCCAGATCAGCGCCGGAGCTGCCGCACACTCCGGCCACTGCCCCTCGTCCTCGTCCTCCTCCTCCGCGGCGTCGTGCGGCGTGGCCCTCCTCTTCCTCCTCCTGGCGACCGGCGGCGCCGCGGGCGCGCTGTTCCTGCTCCACCGCCCGCGCGCGCCGGCCATCGCTGTGACCGACGTGCAGCCGCCCGGCGCCCATCCGCTGCAGCTGCGATGGCTCTCCGCGCCCCAGGGAGATGTCCCAGAGCATCGGCACGACCACGGAGCCGTAGATGAGCACCCAGCCCAGGATGCAGAGCACCTCGAAGGACACCATGGACGCGGCCGGGATGGTGAGCGACAGCACCCGCGTGTCCATGGCGCCGCCCTGCTGCACGAACGTCGTGTTCAGCTACGCGTACGCCGCCGACAGCACGATGCTGGTCGCCCAGATCGGGACCAGCTGCAACAGGATCTCGAGCTCCTCCACTTGCGTCTGTTGGCACTTCTTACGATCCAATATCAGAATTGGGGAATCCCGATACTGGATGCAAGGAGTGTTCAGTGGTTTTCCTTATGGCTTAGTAAAATATAGAAATATTCTGCAAGCGCACAGAATCACCACTGTAGCACTTCACCTGGGAGTATCCCGAGGTATCATAATTTATACTTCCGCAGGGAAGCATTGGCAAGATTACTAGTGAATGGAGGCGCGAGGTAGGTGGGGGGATAGAGGAGAGAGAGAGGGGGGAGAGGAGAGAGGGGGGGATAGGGGGAGGACAGAGGGGCTCCAGATTTGTGGACTTTGCCCCAAAATTTGGTGGCCTATCAATTTTAGTCACCAAGATAGTCACCCCATTGGAGGGTGATTTTTCCATCCGGGTGACTATAAGAGGGAATAGAGGCCCATATAGGGGCCCGGTTGGAGATGCTCTGATGTGTACAAAAAAGAAAAAGAAAAAAACCATAGGTTCACATACAAAATGATTAGATGTGCTGCTAAGGTGAATGCATGTCTTCCTGTACAACTTTATATCAATGTTTCTGAGCCTTTGGCACCAAGAAACCGAACCATTTCATAGCTAGAGCAATGCCCTTTTTTAGGAAAAATATGAAGTTTCTACTGTAGCACAAATGAACTTAATAAAAGATAAAGCAATTGAAAACAGTATCATCACTAGATCAATCAATCAACAGAACAAACCCTTTTGAGTCCCAAGCAAGTTGGGGTAGGCTAGAGATGAAAAACCAACATCACTAGATCAATTAAAAATGAAGTTGAAAGAAACCCATGTGGAATCCGCAGAATGATTTTTTTCTTACCGTAGCAGACCTCACCAGTCAGCACAGTGAAACATCAGTGTTGACAGGATGCTTCACACTTCCCAACCACAAATAATAACTAAATATATAAATAATAAAAACAAAAGATGTGCCCATGGTCTATAGCCCAACATAGAAAGTGTTGAAACATGCTAAAGTGGTTGTAAAGTGTTGAAACATGCTAAAGTGGTTGTACTTGTATCTGGCAAATGATGTGAGCACAAGCCAAGATGATTCCATGGTGATATCGCATCTAAGGAAGACTAGGATAAAGCTACTACATCTGAGCAAATCTTAACCATGAAATCATTCTGTATCCAGGGGGATAAAATTAAATCATGGTTGCACGACATCATAGACTCATTGAAGAACTTCAGTAAGAATATTTCAACAATAAATGTTTGCATAAAGGATGGTACTCATGGCAGGCATACCAATTCAGCCAAACACTTGTTCAACTTGCCAAACCGGGGTGCCATCTGTCTATTCAACTGTGACACAAGAACCTGTGCGTTCGGGTCTAGATACCTAGAAATATTGAAATAACAATTCAGAAAAGGAAGTTCCAATCTTTGCAACTATGTATATTATGTAAACAAGGAAAGAAATGAAGCATACTCTTCAACATCTTTTTTGTTGGAGACCAAATCCATCTTTGAAAGGATGTTGATATGAGGAAGTTCAAGCTGAATCATAGCAGAAAGAGAAGCCATGCAACCACTGATGTATTTTGTTACATCACTGACAAACTAGACCAAGAAAAATAATCAAAATAAGGCTTGGATTTTGGTTCAGCATCTTCACCGTCAATAAAATTTCTATTAGTGATCCAAACCTGTGAATCAAGAAGGTACACAGCACAAACATTGAAATTTTTCCGTTTCAGATGTTCGACAAAGTTGTGCAGAACTGGAACATGAGTGAAGAGTTCAATCTGGCCTGGGAAAATGAGAGGAGGAAACTTGTTAATTGATATCATGTGATATTGACTATAATTATCTTAGTTCAAGAAAGATGCAAGTACACATTTGCATTGTCAACCACACTAGAGGTAACTCAAGATGGTATAAAGAGATTGATGATTGCTTGTTTTTGTCACTCATGCAAGTGAAAAGTATAGTGCATGAAAAGAACCTGTGAAACTATTAGGAACAATTACAGCATGCAAAGATGAATTGAGAATATACCAGGGCAATCAAACACAAGGTAGTCATCGTCCAAATAGTTCTCTAGCTGCTCATCCAACCAATCATCCAAACTGTCTTCAAGGTGCCTGAGTCTTCGTTAAGGAACTGACTGCATAAAATCATTTAAAAAGACAAATTCCATGCACACAAGGAATATCCAATATCCTTCAAGATACACCATCAAAATTCAGGTAATTTGTTTGATCCATGCCCCAACCAAATGATTGCATGAATAAGATTTGTTCTTCTTCTGTTTGAACCGTAAACAGAGGAATGACCTTCGGTCTCAAAATAGACATTGGACATACTAAAATTACTTAAACAACAGGATACTCCATGCAGTAGATAAGACCGCCATTTGGCCCCATCCCAAGCTCCTCCATGACATCATCCAATGAAATCAGCTCTCTGATATCTGCAAAAAATGCAAGACCGGGGAAAAACAAGCAAGAGCAATCATTATTAAATGCAAATAAGAAACATAAGAATTGTACTTTGTCACCAGAAACAAAAACTTTACCCATATCTACAGGATAGTTGAAATGCTCTGCAGCTGGATCGAGATTGACTATATGAATTGACCTGCCCATGGTCTGGCAATGATCATACAAACTGGAGCAATACGTTGACTGCACAGCATGAACAACCAATTAGAACAAGCCATTCTCAGCTTCTCCATACCAATCGTAACCATTGTGTAATATGTATAATTGCTCTTGCAAAAAAATAAAAAATAAAAAATGCTAGCCCATCCCACGAATGAACAAACCATCAAAAAGAGCAGATGAAATGGCCTCATGTAAGAAACCGAACCCCACTAGAGCAGACCTGAACTATATCGGATCAAAACTAAACAGAACTAAAACGGAGCAGCACCATCGGAGCTCTAATCGATCAGAGCGACGAACTAATTGCCTAATTCGCAACGAACCCCAATCAGCGCCGGCGATTAAACCAGGCATCTCGCGACCAAATCAACCACTCAGAGAACTAATAGCGGGAAGGAAACGAGCGGGGAGTCGGGGGCCCTCACCTTGCCGCTCCCGGCGGGGCCGATGACGAGCTGCGCGTAGCCCATGGCGGCGCGAGTGCGGCGGAGCGGGGGCGAGTAGGGTCGTAGGGTAGGGGGTCTGGGGTAGGGTTTAGAGAGCAGGAGTCAAGAGGGTGTGGACTACGAGTGGAGAGAGCGGGGCGAGGGGGCGGTGGGCTAGAAGGCGGAGGAGATGGCGGCGGCGAGGTAGGCGGCGCACCAGACGGCGGCGGCGAGGAGAGCGCTGATTAGGGCGGACAGGGCCATCGATCGATGTCGGCTCGCTCAGCTGGTCCGGTTCGCTTGGCCCGCTCTTTGCGGGCTTCCCTTTGGGTTGGCTCGCTGATGAGTCGGTTGTGGACTTGGAGTCCAGACGTGTCGCTGCTGGTTCGTGGACCGATGGCCCAACCGGCGCGTCTCGTTCCATGATGCAGGGGCGCAGGGCCCATGCTTTCTCTGTTCCTTTCCCAGAGAAAAAGCCACGACGGCAGGTCAGGCTCGAGTAGTAGAGAGGGTTCTCAGGACCCTTTTCTGACCGCGCCACTCAACTGTAAACATTTTTATAACATCTCCATTACTGAACGCATATGGATTATCCATCCTCTGTACATCTTCTTTATTTGTGTATTTACAGTTGCCTGGATAAGCCACGGTTACTTCTATACATGAATAAGCATACCAACTAATTGTAGATGGAGAACTCAATGCATTTCACCGGAGGTTGGAACGACCCTCGCTAGTGCTTCGACGGCGGGCAGCGTGTGTGCTCATTGTACGAATGACAAGAGCCGGGTCTTCCGTCCGTCCCTGTTCCTTCCTCCACCCCTGCTTCAGACATAAACCGCCGCGCCAACCCCGCGCGCAGCGCCGGCGGCCTCAGCGCTCCGTTCCCCCGCGCCGGGCACGGCCTCGGCCCGACGCCATCCGCCTGCTTGCCCCGCCCCGGCGACAAAGCAGGAGGTGTCGTCGCATCCGACGAGGACGGTGCCGCGCGGCCCACGCTATCCTCAGCGCTGGCCGCGGCACTCCCGATCCCGACGCCGTCGCCGACCACGCGCATGCCCACGGCTCGGGTCCCTCGGGTCCCGGCGTCGTCGCGGAGAAGTGCGGGGAAAACCGCGGGTTTCCACGGCCCCCTTGGAGAGGGTGGCGGTCGCGCGCCCTCGGAGTCGGAGACCTGCGAAAGGAGGCAGCCGGCCATGAACAACGCCAGCCGCGGCATCGCGTACGCGGGGCGTGCCAGCTTCATGAATCTTGCCGATGTACGTGCAGCGTGCTGGTATGTGTTGCGCTGCTTGCTTCGTGCTACGCAACTGCTTAAGTGTGAGCTCGATCTCAATTCAGATGAGAGCGATATGGTTGGAGGACGCGACATGACGCATGGGGTGCATATTATATATACCAGCACACGTGTACGGCCGGCTCGGGGCGTGCGTCGCAGGGTAAGTTCCCGCGAGACGACGTTGCCTTCGCGCACAAGGCTAGAAGATACCATGCATGGGGGTTGCTGGAGAACCCGGTGAATCGGTCCGTGCAATTGCAGCTCAGATAGAGGCTGTGTTTAGTTCCCCATCTCATCACCAAAATTCTCAAAATTCTCTCTCCAAACATCGCTATCCACCTATCACATCAAATCTCTCCTCATGCATAAAACACTAAACGTGGGTAAATAAAAAAACTAATTGCATGATTTTGATGTACACGACGAGACGAATCTTTTGAGCCTAGTTAGGTCATGATAGGACAATATTTATCATAAACAAACGAAAGGTGCTACAGTAGGCTACAATGTCCGATATGACATTTTTTCCAAACTTTCTCTTACACTTTTTGGAACTAAACACAGCCCCAGCGAAAAACGCGTGGTTGTAGTCAACAAAGCAGCATCTGTTCTGATCTTTTCGAAACAAAACAAAACAAAACAAAAGCGGTGTTCACTTCTAAAAATTCTCCCAAACTTTCTCTCCAAACTTCACCGTTCACTATCACATCAAATCTCTCTCCTCATGCATGGAGCACTAAACATGGGTAAATAAAAAACCTAGTTGCATGGTTTTGATGTACACGACGAGACGAATCTTTTGAGCCTAGTTAGGTCATGATAGGACAATGAT
>OAMR01000702.1:604101-614963 GCA_900205405.1 Echinochloa crus-galli
GTTATTTGGATCGGTACCATTACAATTTTCGAAAGTTGGAGATATAACACTACAATTCACCTATTTGGAAACTTACCATTGCATTTTTGCATACTTTGAACCATACCATTATATACGTCTTTGATTCCATTGAACCTGTCTTTGATTCCTTTGGACCCACAGGAGACCTCTGTATTTTCGTATGGCCCGAAATACCCCTGATACCTCTCCTCTTCCCACTCGCTGACGTGTGGGACCCGGATGTCAGGTTATCTTCCTCCTCCCGACGTCCAGGGAGTCCGGTGCCGCGGTGGCTGCCGGACGAGCACGCAAGGTAGAGCTAGCCCGCGGCAGCTGCGCGCGCGGCGGAGCTCGCCTCCGCCGTCACACGCGCGAGGCCGAGCTCACACACCGCGGCTGCGCCAGGCCGCCGCCGCCGCCATCCCATCCCCTGCTGGCCGCTCCCCCTCACTCCCTCCCTCCTCCCATCATCCCCTTCCTCACCATCGTGTCCCTGAGCTTCTCTGGCGCTAACCACATCTATCCCAAGGTTCTTGACCCATCTCGCACGGTGGAGCACCGGCCATGCCATCAATGGCGGCCCAGAAATCCGGTGGGCGGTGGCGCCGACGATGGAGCTGCGGCGGCGGTCTTGGAGAGAGCGCGCAGGCATCCGCGGCTTGCGTGGAGTCTACCTGTGCAGCGGGATCGAGGGAAGGCGGCGCGAGCGAGGCGGTGATAGGACAATGTTTGCCACAAACAAACGAAAGGTGCTACAGTACACTACAGTGTCCGATGTGACATTTTTTTCAAACTTTCTCCTACATTTTTTAGAACTAAACACAGCCAGACTTTGACATCCCGAGACCGGATACGCTTTCAGCATCGTCAGACAAGGGAGGGACACATTCCTCGAACTGCCAGTAGTCTTACCTTTCGGCGCGCGGTTCATGGATGGAGCACGACCCGGGCACATCACGTGCTATGCCAACTTACGTGTCGCGCAGCGTGCGAGCACTACTGCAGGGAGCTATATATATACGTGCATTTTCGATCAAAACTAACCGCAGCGAACGAACTTGGAGTGAGCGAAATTCAGAGGCATTTCTGCAGCGCACACTTAGTTTGACTAGGGAGAGAACATACGCGTTGCTTTGCGCTGCGTTGCAACGCAGTGCCGGTGTGTTGGTGGACTTTTCGTGGGCGCGACAACTCAATTGGATGGTGGCGCATCTTGCCACGAGCAAGCTGTAACAAAAAAGAAGGCACCTACATTCTCAGAAATTTGCCTCAACCATAGGGCATGTTATTATTACACTGCTATTGAGGAAGCGATATACCTTCACTCCATCACTCCAGTGTCTCATAGCCCTGTTTAGTTCCCGGTCACATCATTAAATTTTTAAAAATTCTCTCTCTAAACTTCACTATTCACCTATCATATCAAATCTCTCTCCTCATGCATGGAGTACTAAACATGGGTAAATAAAAAACTAGTTGCATGGTTTTGATGTACACGACGAGACGAATCTTTTAAGCCTAGTTAGGTCATGGTAGGACAATGTTTACCACAAACAAACGAAAAGTGCTACCGTGTCCGACGTAACTTTTTCACTTTACTTTTTACCTTTTTCCAGTAACTAAACACGCCCGTAGTGTCTCATGAGGATATCTGCCGATGTGACGAGTGACGACGACGGGTCAAACCAGCCAACCGCGTGGCCGGAAAGTGTGTGTACCTCACCACTAAGTACTCGGTGGGCTTACATTTTAGTTTTTAGATATGAGTCCCAGAAAACAAATCTATCAAAATTCAGTAGAACTAAAAAAATATGTAAAATTTTTCTACCCACTACTCACGGATCGAGGACCCACGTATCGGATCTGTAGAGAAAGTACGTTGATAACAAAAGTAAAATTTTACCGGCTACAAAAATTACTCGTCTTGCGTACCCACACCTGTCATAATATGATCTTTCTAATCCGATTTAATCTTTAGACGCTGACCTTGCTAATTTCTTTAACTATCTATTATATAGTCTTATTTTTTTATTAAAGAAGTATGTTGCACATGTGTTCTTGCTAGTCATTACAATTATAATGTAATAGTAAATCTCTTCAAATATACATATTACTCTAAATGACATTTTTTAGGGCTGTACTCTAAATAACTTAAGCGGTAGTAATATATGTAGATATATGGCAATTACACGTACTACAGGCAAGGCTAAAAGCGCCAAGCTGCTATGTCATTAAAAACAAATTAAATCTCTGCACAGATCGAAACGCAGCTTAAGTAAGAGCACATGCCACCTTCACAAGTGTTCTTGTTAGTAAATATAAAAAGAAGTTAAATAAGAAATAGTTTCCTTCAAATAAAAAGGGGTTATTTGGATTGGTACCATTACAATTTTCGAAAGTTGGAGATATAACACTACAATTCACCTATTTGGAAACTTACCATTGCAATTTTTGCATACTTTGAACCATGCCATTATATACGTCTTTGATTCCATTGAACCTGTCTTTGATTCCTTTGGACCCACAGGAGACCTCTTTATTTTTGTATGGCCCGAAATACCCCTGATACCTCTCCTCTCCCCACTCGCTGACGTGTGGGACCCGGATGTCAGGTTATCTTCATCCTCCCGACGTCCAGGGAGTCCGGTGCCGCGGTGGCTACCGGACGAGCACGCAAGGTAGAGCTCGCCCGCGGCAACTGCGCGCGCGGCGGAGCTCGCCTCCGCCGTCACACGCGCGAGGCCGAGCTCACACACCGCGGCTGCGCCTGTCTCTTATACACATCTAGATGTGTATAAGAGACAGCTTCCCACCGCCGACGATGGAGCTGCGGCGGCGGTCTTGGAGCGAGCGCGCAGGCATCCGCGGCTTGCGTGGAGTCTACCTGTGCAGCGGGATCGAGGGAAGGCGGCGCGAGCGAGGCGGTCGACTGTGGCGGTCATGTGCCAGCCATGGCGGACGGCGGCGACGGTCGGAGAGGCGAAGGCGTCTCGAGTGAGAGGGCGAGGAGGTGGAGAATGTAGCGGTGGTGGTGCTGAGCCGATTTGGCCGGGCCCGGGCGGGACGGCGAGCTGCATGGCAGAGCGGCGGATCGACGGCGTGCGGCGGCGTTCGGGCGGCGAGGCGAGAGATAGAGAGAGAGCGCCGCACGAGAGAAGGGCCCACACCCAGGTGTTAGTATCGGTATACGCCTGCAGCTGGGCCCAAGGTATCTCCATACGTATATAATGGTACGGTTCAAAGTATGCAAGAATTGCAATGGTAAGTTTCCAAATAAGTGAATTGCAGTGTTATATCTTCAACTTTCGAAAATTATAATGGTACCGATCCAAATAACCCAATAAAAAGAGACAGGTGCCCTATATATGACGGCGTGATGGCTTGGTGTAGGTTCAGAGAGTGGAGGTGGAAAGGCGAGGGGTTGGATCAGAGAAGGTTACTGCAAGCGTGTGATATGGCCAGTCAGTGTTGTTGTGAAAACGTGCAATGAATATTGTCTGTGATAAAGCATGCGATCTTGTCTGATGATGTACTTGCTTTCTTCTTATTAATATATATAAGCGGCTTATTTAGCCAGATTTTTCCAAGAAAAAAAGTGTTGAGCACAGGAAAGCATTATTGAAAAAAATTTCGCACGTTATTACAAAGATCTATGTATTTTCATTATGTATTTACATGTTATATATATACATATATCCTAGCAGACCCAAATGGTTACGGTTAATTATTTCGGTGCATAAATAAAATAAATAAACTTATGAAATAATAGTTGTTGCAGTACAGCAACAACGAAATGTATTCTTCCAACGGATCGCGGTTGCTTCAAGCCCGGCCGGCCGGTTGCTAGGGCTTCGACGTCGCCGCCGGTGGGCCGCAGTTTATGTGCACGCTGTTCGAGTGACAAGATGCGCTGGCCCCGTCCGTGCCGGCGTCCTCCACGTCTGCCGGCGCTGCGAGAAACCGCCGCGCCAGCTTGGAGCGCCGCAGCACCGCCGGGCTCAGCCCCGCTCGCACCAGCGCTCCGCCGCTCTCCTGCCACGGAAGAGAAGCGACGCCGCCGCCCTCGAGCTCGGCCCGGCGCGCAGGTGTCGCAGCGGACGGTGCCTCGCCGCCGCCGGTGGCGGCGGCGCTGGTCCTCCCGTCGTCTTCCACCGCCACCTCTGCGGTGCGGGCCTCGGTATCGAACAGCAGCTGGTGGCGCAGCGCGTCGTCGCCATGAACGCCCGATGCAGGTTTCCGCGGCTCCGCCGCCGGAGATGATACTGATGACCAGCCGGAGACCTGAGAAATGAGGCAGCAGGCGGCGAGGAGCAGCGGAAGCAGTCGGCGCACGGATCGTGCCGCCATTCTTGCGTGTGCTAGCTCTTGTCCCCTTTTCTGTGCGCGCTCAAGTTTGAGCTGCCAAGTCGATCAACCAAGCTGATCGATCGAACTGTCGTCGTCGAGAATGATGAAATTATTAAACCGGTGGCACTGCGTGGCGCGCTTTATAGACAGGCAGCTGCATGTGCATGGGGAAGTTACTAGAGCAATTCGATGCAAGTTCGACGTGATTAATTACGAAGTACGTGGAACTTGGACGAAGTTCGGTGATTGATGACTGGCTGGCTGGCCGACGATACCGGAAATGGAAGGTCGATCGAGCTAGCACTACCTTAACTTATCTGGCACGAGCGGCTGGCGACACACGCAGTATTTACAAATAATTTCTGCCGAGACTTTCAGGCATTAATTTCCCGACAAAAATGTCCCCAGTCACCGTTATAAAATCAGACATGCCGGCGGGCGGCGACCGTCTCGATCGGTAGGCTCTACACTTGCTGGTAGCCTACGTGTGCCTTTTTGTCGCTGGTAATGTACGGACGGCTCTATCAATAAATATTCCTTTTTAGAAAAATGTGCGTATTACTGTACATGGCTGCGCCTATTCGGCTGGCTTGTCAGCCCACCAGCACTGACGAGCCAGTAGTATTTTTTTAGCAGAAACCATTATCAGTTATCAGTCAGCAGTATTTTTCTCTCAGCAAAATCTAGTACTAGTCACCAGACACCAGCCAGTCAAACAGGCTACTTTTCGGAGCGCGAAGTGCTGCATGGAGCAGTGAAATTTCACCCTGGCCGACCAGAACCGGTTGAAGCGTGAATTTCATCTGCACGATCGAGTTCCTCTCCAATGAGACGATATGTTTGACTATAATCGTACCCTATACGCCTCTGGCTGGTGGTTGGCGGGTGGCTGGCGCTGATTTATGTTGAGAAAAAGATATTGTTGGCTGGTTGATGGCTAGTGATTGGCGCTGATTTTTACAGAGAGAGAAAAACACTACTAAACCGGTGACTGACCAGTTAGCCGAACAGGAAAGATTTTCGAGCTAGTCAACTCCGTAGGAAAGATGTAGAGATGCGCCTGCCGGCTGCCGCTACCACCAAATTAATGGCCACGAAGCACGAGGCCTATCTGACGGAGCCGGTGGAGGCCATACTGGCTCCGGCCCACCTTGCTGTGATTCAAGTTCTGGTTATACCTAACCATACTTAGTTGATTATTCTCATGTATAGTATAATTAAACATGTTACTTGTGTTTACTGTTGCTTGAAATTTGATAATTGCCCCCCTCCCCCCTAAAATTGCATCACGCTCCGCCACTGTCTGTCTGACACTATGTAAGAAACTAACCAAATCTGGCACTGTGTAAGAAACTTACCAAAATATAGTAGTACTCCCAAGTCCCAAAGCTAATGGTCTATACACTTAGGGCAAGTACAACCGTGTAGACAGCTTGCTGTCTTTTTACACAATCAGACAGCTTTATACAATGGGTTGTTTGTTTGGCTGTCTGCAGGGTGTTTAATTCATTCTTTGACACACAAATCATGATGATCTAGTGCATACTTGATCTTTGTAGTCATTTTATTGCATACATGAGACAATGCACAATACATTCAAATATTTCGCATGACTCGTAAAATACCACATCAGTTCACACTCCATTTCAGTTCACATGGCCCATCGTTTCAGATCACAGAAATTAGCACAACAATATGCAAAGATACACGACACAAACAAATGATAGCAGATACTGACCGATGATAGCAGAGATACAGGACACAGACAAATAAGACATGTTCAGAACCACAGGCCAAGCAACATAAAGCAAGTGATGGAGGAGTAGGCATCTCAATAACATAATTCGGTGAAAAGAATACAGCAATAGTTCTCAAAATGTTCAGCATGGATGATAGAGTAGGGAGATAGACGTCAGATGATGGCGTCAAGCTCCATGGCCAAGTATTGCATTAGGTCCTCATCGAGATAAAGAAATACAACCACCATGCCTCCATACAGGCACTTGCTCAGCGACCCAAACCTGTAACTTGATAGCTACTTGATAGAACATAGGAATGGTGCCAAACATTTAACATCGAAATAAACATTGCAAAGTTTCAGAAACATTTAACTATCTTCTACTGTACTAAAATTTTTTATTGATATATCCAATGGAATTTAAACTGTTTTGGTACTCTTTATTCTAACTGAACACTTCATGACCAGTTCACTAAAATGAACTTCATCAGGCCAGTTCACTAAAGTATCTGTAATTGGCAGCTGCAACAGTTCACACTAAAAGTACAGGACATAATTCTATAACAGGGCAGGACATCATCAGTTCAGACACCATGGCCAACACACGGCAGCAAAGCAACCGACTGTTCCAGGAAGCAAGATACATATCTTTCATCCAAAATGCCATTAACAACACTAATAAGTGACTGTGTGGGTGCATTCCGTGAGAAGATTACAGCAGTTAAGGCAGGGATAAAAATAGCAGGGTAGCATAATTCAACCTTTTTGGACAGTATCCTTGAAGAACTTACATCTAAGCTATCATAGTGCATCATCTCTGAAATCTTTATTAGATGAATCCATCAGATGAATCCAAAGGCAAACTAAATTCCGGGAAGCAGCTCTCTCAGCTCTACATCAGATGAATCCAAAAGCAAACTAAATTCCGGGAGCAAGGCACTGAGCCATGTAGCCAACTCCGCACGCCGATTAGCTACGAGAAATTTCAGCACCGTGTGACATAACTCTGATACAAATGAGGGAGGAAAACAAAATTCCGAGCTCAACAGCTCCAAACAAAAATCTCAGAGCAAACAGAAGCTTAACAACACACAATACTGACACTTCAGTAAATATGTTTATGCTAAAAGAATCAGACACCGAGATCCCAGGAACGAGCTCCCCGATTCAGTTCAACATGCAGTACAGACAAATAAGACATGTTCAGAACCACAGGCCAAGCAACATAAAGCAAGTGATGGAGGAGTAGGCATCTCAATAACATAATTCGGTGAAAAGAATACAGCAATAGTTCTCAAAATGTTCAGCATGGATGATAGAGTAGGGAGATAGACGTCAGATGATGGCGTCAAGCTCCATGGCCAAGTATTGCATTAGGTCCTCATCGAGATAAAGAAATACAACCACCATGCCTCCATACAGGCACTTGCTCAGCGACCCAAACCTGTAACTTGATAGCTACTTGATAGAACATAGGAATGGTGCCAAACATTTAACATCGAAATAAACATTGCAAAGTTTCAGAAACATTTAACTATCTTCTACTGTACTAAAATTTTTTATTGATATATCCAATGGAATTTAAACTGTTTTGGTACTCTTTATTCTAACTGAACACTTCATGACCAGTTCACTAAAATGAACTTCATCAGGCCAGTTCACTAAAGTATCTGTAATTGGCAGCTGCAACAGTTCACTAAAAGTACAGGACATAATTCTATAACAGGGCAGGACATCATCAGTTCAGACACCATGGCCAACACACGGCAGCAAAGCAACCGACTGTTCCAAGAAGCAAGATACATATCTTTCATCCAAAATGCCATTAACAACACTAATAAGTGACTGTGTGGGTGCATTCCGTGAGAAGATTACAGCAGTTAAGGCAGGGATAAAAATAGCAGGGTAGCATAATTCAACCTTTTTTGACAGTATCCTTGAAGAACTTACATCTAAGCTATCAGAGTGCATCATCTCTGAAATCTTCATTAGATGAATCCATCAGATGAATCCAAAGGCAAACTAAATTCCGGGAAGCAGCTCTCTCAGCTCTTCATCAGATGAATCCAAAAGCAAACTAAATTCCGGGAGCAAGGCACTGAGCCATGTAGCCAACTCCGCACGCCGATTAGCTACGAGAAATTTCAGCACCGTGTGACATAACTCTGATACAAATGAGGGAGGAAAACAAAATTCCGAGCTCAACAGCTCCAAACAAAAATCTTAGAGCAAACAGAAGCTTAACAACACATAATACTGACACTTCAGTAAATATGTTTATGCTAAAAGAATAAGACACCGAGATCCCAGGAACGAGCTCCCCGATTCAGTTCAACATGCAGTAAAATCAGCCGGCTCCCCTAGCTGACCAATTGCTAGCGCAATCACGAAATCAGCCCAAAACCACGAGAAGACTCTCCCTAACCCAAAGAATTGAGCTCCAAGCCTAGAATTCAACTACCCAGCCGCATTCAGATCACCAGCCGGCTCACCTGCGTGGATCTCGTCGACATCGCCGTCCACGCTCCCCATTCCTTGCCGCCCGCGCCGGCGCGCGGAGGCCCCGGCACAGATCGAAGCCGGTGGCCGCAAGACTGCGGATTTGAGCTCGGCTCGGGCCGAATCGGTGGATTTGGGGGAGAAGGCACACTGAGAAAGATTTGGGGGAGAATGGCGGGCTTGAAAGGACCACCTAGAGGGGGCTGAATAGGTGAATCTGCAATTTACAAACTTTTTCACACTGTCAGTACCAAAACCGGTCAGACCGGTTTCCCAAACATCTCGTTGTCCCTACGATCTCATCAAGCATGTTTTGGTACCCAACTCATGTTGGGTCCGACAATGTTAGTCCCAATATGCTTAGGGACCCAAATAGCTCTTGTGCCATTCTTTGGAGAACTAATCACCTTGGAAGCACAAGAGGCAATTGGAGTCTTTCCAAGCTTTACATGATTGGAATGGACAAGGTCGGGTCTAGGAGTTTTACCATTAGGACAATCGTTACCAAGATGTCCTTTTTCCCGACATGTGTAGCATGTCTTGTGCTTGATGTTCTTATTATTTGTGACTAGCCATCAATCAAGCAAGTTTAACCATAGTCACAAATAGATCGACAAAGGTCAAAAGACCAAAATCCAAATATTTTCAAAAACACATACAACCTATCATGCTAGTTGAGTTTTTCCAAAAACTTATCCTATGTCACATGGGCACATGCACTTATATTGGCTTAAGGACCAATTTTAGCATATTTGGCTCACATCTCACAACTTTGGACACAAAGTCAATAGTTCATAAGATGTCCTACTGCCTAATGTTCACTTCAACATCCCTCTGACCTTTGCAAATGCCAGTGAACATGGAGATAAACTTCCGAATGGGAGAAGTCCGTCGCTCAGGATATGAGCTGCTGCCAGGCCCAAACCGGTCAGACCGGTTTGGGGAACCGGTCAGACCGGTTTGCCCCGGCTGCAGCTGGCTGTGCTGCTGCTGAGTCTGGTCGCCTCCCTGCTGTGTGTGCTGCTGCTGCTGAGGATCTGGCTGCTGTGGAGGCTCATCCTGTGGTGGAGAAGGCATCCGGAACTTGTGAGGAACAGGAGGACGTAGTGGCTTGTGCTGGGTGTCCTTCTGAATCTTCAAGTTTGTGACCCTCTCAATCATAAGCATGATGTACGGGTTGTAGGCACAAATCTTCTGAGGACTCTCAGAAATGGTCTTGATCTCTTGCCACATAAAATCGGCAACACTAAATGGAGGTGTCTCCTCTCCAATCCTCAGATAGTACATCAAGTTTCTCATGTAGAGCGAAATATCTGAGGTGTTGCCATCTCTAGGAGTGAGTGTCTTTCTGAGCAATCTGTAGAGAGTCCCATAGTAGGTGTAGAGACCACTCACTTTCCCCCAACTGCCACGCTGATCCCTGGGATACATGAACTTCAACTCTGATGGTTCCATAACACCCCGATCATGTATCCTCACGGTGTCATCACTCTCATGTGCAGCTCTAAAGAGAGAGGCAAAATCAGAATAAGTGATATGATAGCGTTGTCCCTCTGTCATCCAATGCATAGCCCTCTCCTGCCTACCACCCTCCTCGTGGTATCCAAAGAACACAGTAGCATAGAACTGAGCAATAACTTCCTTGTTCCAGCTGTGCCTGAAGCCCATGAGATTTTTCACCCTCTTTTCAGAACATACTCTAATAATCTCATTGAACACTGGGTTGTCTTGCTTGCTCATGTACTCCCAGTCTATATACTGAGCATCAGATGTGATCTTGGTCTTCTTCAAAATAGCTGTGGCATAGAAATCCTGCTGAAAAAGAGTCCAAAATCTATAGTCAGTGGATGTCCTATCCACATCCAGTGGACTAGTCCTCCTCAACCGCCTGACAACATCTGTCGTCCCACTAGCAAGATAATCTGTCACTCTTCTGCTAGCTGGGCCAGTGGGTCTGCAAATCTCAAGAGGGAGAGGGGCATTTGCCTCAGGTGAATCATCATCTTCTCCTTCTTCTTCTTCATCATTTCCCGCTGCCATTTCTTCCTCATCATCATCAACATCCACGTGTGGCTCCACCCTATACTGCTCATCCTCTACATCATCACTTGAAGTGGTGTTGCCCACTTCATCCACTTCTTCTATCTCCTGCTCAGCTGCCCTCTTTGGCCTCCTAGGCCTCAAATTTCTTCCGCTGGCCGCTTGCGAGCTGCTGCCAATAGAAGGGTCATGACGCCCCTTTTACCAATATATTTTCGCCAAATCCAACCAGTCCATA
>OAMR01000702.1:639197-655920 GCA_900205405.1 Echinochloa crus-galli
CGTGACTTTTTCACTTCACTTTTTACCTTTTTCCAGGAACTAAACACCCCAAAGTACTCTTTAGTAGATATTTATACTAGGGAAAAGTTCGTTTTACACCCTCCAACTGTCACAAAAGTCTGATTTTTAATCTTGAACTACAAAACCGGATAATAAAGTCCATCCAACTGTCAAAACCGTGCAAATTTAACCCTTTGGGTGGTTATGAAGGTGATTTTTTATTTTGTTAAAATTAAAAATATTCAATTTTAAACTAAAAAATTCATAAGTAATTCCTTTTAAGTCAGAAAAATACAAAATTGGTATCAAAAGTTTTCTAAAACTATAACCTATCTATTGTCACTATATTATTTAGTTAACCGGATCCATTTTTTCATGTTCATAGTATTTGGTTGCTTATAGTTATGCCTGTTATTTTCGAATAATAAAGATTCAAATAGAGCAATAATAGATAGGTTACATTTTTAGAAATGTTTTGATAGTGGTTTCATATTTTTCTGATTTAAGATAAATTGGTTTAGATTTTTTAGATCTAATTGGATTTTTTAATTTTTATATAAAATACAAAACCATATTCGAAACCACCCTAAGGACTAAATTTGCATGGTTTTGACAGTTGGATAACCTTTGTTATCCGGTTTTGTAGTTCAAAATTGAAAATCGAACTTTTGTGATAATTGGAAGTTGTAAAATGAACTTTTCCCTTTATACTATGTGAACTAATTGTTTCCTATGTTGCACCGATACGGCAGCGTATCCACGTATGGTACGGCGGGGACACGGGGACACGCAAGATACGGCTGGGATACGCGTGTCCCACGTATCCCATTCGATCGCATCTATCTGCAGTCGGCGGCGTCGACGCCGACGCCTCCTCGTCCTCCGTAAGCAGGATGTTCTCCGGCTTCACATCGTAGTGGATGATCCTCTGGTCGCGGCCGAAGTGGAGGTACGCGAGCCCCCTCGCCGCCCCGACGGCCACCTCCATCTGCTCCTTCCACTCCAGCAGCAGAGGCCCGGCCGCCGCCGCCGGCCGGAACAGCGACCGGTCCAGGGAGCCACGGTTCATGTACTCGTACACGAGCAGGCGGCGCTGGCCCTCCGTGCAGAAGCCGCGGAGGCGGACGAGGTTGACGTGGTGGATGTTGCCGATGACGGCGATCTCGGTGCAGAACTCGCGCTTGCCCTGCATCCCGACGCCCTCGATCTTCTTCACGGCCACCGGCGACCCGTCCGGGAGCGAGCCCTTGTACACGGCGCCGAACCCGCCGGCGCCGATCTTGACGCGGAAGCTGTTGGTCATGTCCTCGATCTCCTCGTGTCGCTAATTACAGATTAATTTCTAATCATCTGCTTAATTTTGTGATTACAGATTAGATTAGCTACTAGTTAAGATTAGTGTACGAGTGTCTATTTACTATCAACTATTTATTATATTTATCTATTCTATGACTATGAAATTTTTTGTTTGTCGTATTTCCGTATTGCTGTTTTCTGAAAATACTGTATCGCCGTATCACCGTATTCGTATCCCCGTATCCGTATCCCCGTATTGTGCAACATAGATTGTTTCTAGAATGAAAAACTAAATTGACGTTCTACCATGTTCCTGCTTGTTATCTGCTTCTAAGGTACAAGGTCGATCAGCTGGGTGGCAGTAATTAATCAACATAGCGCAATTCACTTTTGTCTTCTGAAACGATTTTCAACACTGAATCTCATTAAGGCTGCACGTAAAAACTTACAACTCCCTTTGTGATTTTGATCCCCATATCTTGTATACTAATGTGCTAGCGCCTCTCTATATATGCAACGGATGGTTAATTATTCAGTACAAGTCCTAATGTGCTGCCTACGGAGTATATGCATCTAAAGGTGAGTAATAAACGGATAAAGTGAACAATACAACGGCCTAACGAGAATCGAATTAAGGATCAATGAACGAATTGACCGAATTAGCTACTCCATCGCGCACGTACGCCGTCCATCCCGGAGAATCAGTGCTCCGACGGCGGCGCGCAGCTGATGTGCACATCGCTGGAGCGGCAGGAAGCCCGCGCAGCCGAGTCCGCGCCCTCCACCCCGCCTGCCAGAAACCGCCGCGCAAACTTGGAACGCAGCATCACCGGCAGCCGCAGCAGCAGCGCGCTCCTGTTCCCCGACCCGACGACGACGCCGGCATCGTCCTGGCCCTTGTCGCGCAGGGATGCCGCTGCCATCGACTGTGTAGCCGCGGCCGCGCCGTCATCATCGGCACGGGCCTCGTCCTCCGTGATCGCCGCGGCCTCGGCGGCGTCGGTGTGGCGAGGCGGCTCGTCACGGCGAGCAGCATGAGGAGCCAAAGGAACCCGGCCGGGTTGTTGTTCCTCCGGCTCCGGGGGCAATGGCCGTGCACCGTTGGAGACTTGGAAGAAGAGGAGGAAGCAGGCGACGAGGATCAACGGCGGCATTGCGTAAACGGGGCGTGCCATCTTCCGATCCTGTCGTGCAATGCCAATGTGCGTGTGTGGCTGGGCGTTTGTGTGTGCGTGTGTCAGCGTGTGTAGTCTCGGTTGCCAACTCGAGCTGGGCTAGTATGGTAGTAGCTTAAAGAATGGTCAGTGTCACAGCAGCTCTGCACGGGCCGCATTTTATAGCAGCGGACAGTAGCCGGGGCCCGGGGCTGCATGATGCATGGAAAGTTACGAAGAGACCAGCAACGCTAGGGGTAGAAAGTTCGGCGTAGGTGAGTACGGAAGAACCGAAGAAGTCCACTGCTGGGACACGCACAGCTCGTGGGCGGTGCCTTGGCACACGGAATATGTACGGTGCTTGCAGACCTGGCGATGCAAACTAAAGACAAAAACCTGGTGAATCATCCCCGTGCATGCTCTTCGTCATCGGCCGACGACTCACCGCCGGATCAGGATCAGACCGGCATGAGACACAGTCCCACACAGACACTGGGCTCCCCTGAGACTGTCTACTACTTGTCGGTACGGTGGTTAAGGCATGAAGGCAGTGCCAATGAAACAATCGCCAAAGACGCGTCGCGGTAACTGCTGTGCGATTGCGCACCTTTTTTTTTCTGTTGAAAATTAACGAATGCGAGTGTGCTGCATGAGAGGCATGACCAACGAGCGATGAATTTTGTTTAGAACAGATCAAAGACAAACGGGAAGATCCTGTAAGGCTGCTCGCAGTGGGCACGGGACCGCCGCACGGTATGTGCCAGGTGGCCTGCATGCCGTGCGGGGTCCCGGTTTGGAAGCTGCAGCGGCGAATGGCATCCGAATCGCTACGCGCTAAAGCTCGCGGCGAGCCGGTAAATACAGGGTGAGAGAAAGTGGATCGGGAAACACTGTGGCGCGGGCCCGCCTCGATCTGCTCGCTCGCTGCCGCGCGCTCCTCCGCTCGCTCGCCGCCTCCACTCCGTTCCGTGGACCTCGTCGTCTCCATGGCGGCCGCTCCTCCGCCTCCGCCTGCACCACCTCCCGTGCCTCTTCCTTCAAGCTCGCCGGCAGCGAGCCAGTCGAGAGCAGCAGCGCCGCCGTCCGCCCACGAGGGCCGCGTCCGCGTCGTGGCCTCGCTCTAGCGCCGCCGACGCGCCGAGGAGGGGGGCTCCGCGGGCCGTGGCGTAGAGCTCCGCCATGGCCGCCACAACGTTGGCCTTGACGACGTGGAGGAGGCGGAGGAGGTCGCCGGCGCCGTCCCACAGCACCTCCGTGCCTCCATGGCCTCCTCGCCGCCGATTTCGGCCAGAAGGTCCGCACGCAGGAGGCGGGGAGCTGCGGATGAGAAGAGCTTGGGGTCAGCGGAGGAGAAGAGCTTGGGGAGCTGGGGCATCCGGCGGGGGAGGGGAGCTGCGGACTGCGGTGGCCGGCGGAGCTGGCGGGGGCGGGGAGAGCACGAGAGAGAGGGAGCCGGGAGGGGATAGAAGGGAGGGAGAGGAGGGAGAGGGGTAAAAAAATCTTATTTGGTGGGTCCCGCGTCATGGTAGTTGGAATAGAGAGTGGGATAGAATGTGAACGATTGCGGAAAAAAGCGACAGAGAGGGGCATCTTCATGAAAAACAGTGCCAACAGCCTAAACAAAAAGGAGCAGAGATGTACTACGGAGTACACTGCAGGCTCGTTCGTTTGTAGCGGCCGCTTTTAGTTCGGCAGAGGGATACGCGTGCTTGGGGATCGACTTTGGGGTATTGCATTGGCGTATTGCTTGGCGTCTTGGTCGGTTGGTAAGCTATGGGAGTACTGTGGCTATCTTTTTTCCCCCATGGAAACTCCATGAAAAACGCGCTTGCAACATGGTAATGGTAATTTATCGAGCACGAGGGACGAGGGCAACCAAGTCCAAACGATGACCTTGTTTGGTTGGCTGCTCTTAAAGAAGCGACATTTCACTCTTTTGGCCGTGTTTAGTTGTCAAATTTGGGAGTTGTTTTTTGGAGTTTGAGGTCTCTTCGTAATCATTGCGCCACTGTAGCATTTCGTTTGTATGTGCGAAAAATTATACAAAAATTGATTAATTAGGCTCAAAATGTTCGTCTCGTAGAGTACAACAAAACTATGCAATTAGTTTTTAATTTCATCTACATTTAGTACTCCATGCATGTTATGACATTTTGATGTGATGGAGAATCTTGCATAGTGAATTTGGGAGTCACTTTTTGGAACTAAACAAAAGCGGCATTTCAGCCTGCCATCTCAGATCTGCACATGTGGGGAATCCTGCTTCAAAATGGCCAACAATAGCTGCAAAAAGAGTACGTAGATGTGAGGGGGAGGACTTGGGAGCTGCGTAGCACTGATATATACCCGTTACGTTTTATATGCACATTGGGGGTGTTTAGTTCCCTGAAACTAGTAAAAAAGAGGGATGAAAATGTCACATCGGACACTGTAGCATACTGTAGCACTTTTCGTTTGTTTGTGGTAATCGTTGTCCTACAATGATCTAACTAGGCTCAAAAGATTCGTCTCGTCGTGTACATCAAAATCATGTACTTAGTTTTTTTATTTACCCACGTTTAGTATTCCATGCATGAGGAGAGAGGTTTGATGTGATTTGATGTGATAGGTGAATAGTGAAGTTTGGAGAGAGAATTTTTCACATTTGAAGGGAACTAAACACCGCCATTGTGTAAAACTCCAGATCAAAGAGCTCAAAGCATTACGACGGTACCTCGTTTATGAATACAAGAGATTGAAGGCATTTCGGCATTTGGAAAAAAATTTGTTGGAGAATGCAAAGGGTATGTTAAGTGTTAACAATATCAATCAGCTTTTTTTTAGGACAAACAATATCAATTAGTTGCAAACGGGCATTATTTTAATGTGACATCCAGCCCAAGGGCCACTTGGGCCAGGAAATGGGCTGAATCCACGGACACCGTAGTATTTCAGCGACTGGTGTTAGCGATTTTTTGGAGGTGATCATCGAGTTGTGTTTACGTGTGTATTTATAAATGCGAGTATACATATGTATGAGCCTTTTCCCGTACTTATGTTTCACGAAAAAAAGACTATTTTCTGCGCATGTACTACTTGATCCTAACATATGTACTTCTCGAGGTTAATTAGTAGCAATCTTGTGGGTACCCCGAACAGTAAAAAAATGCTATATTTCTCATAGTTCCGGAACACCGAGAAGGAATCTTGCCGCTTCACAGCATCAGTAAGGCGGTGTTTAGTTCATGTGAAAAGAGAAAAAGTGAAGTGAAAATATCACATCGGACACTGTAGCACTTTTCGTTTGTTTGTGGTAAACATTGTCCTACCATGACCTAACTAGGCTTAAAAGATTCGTCTCGTCGTGTACATCAAAACCATCCAACTAGTTTTTTTTTATTTATCCACGTTTAGTACTCCATGCATGAGGAGAGAGATTTGATGTGATAGGTGAATAGTGAAGTTTAAAGAGAGAATTTTTGAAAATTTGGTGATGGGATGGGGAACTAAACAGGGCCTTAGATGAAAAACCTCCCTCTCGATTTCAGCGACAGATCCCTGCATGTACAAGCTGTGAGACTCTTCTTACTCGAGATCGTCGTGAGCACAACATTTGGGTTTCCGATTCAGAGTCGATACTATCTGTTAGTTGTTTGTTTCCAGTACGTGATTGTACCTGAACCAGTGAGCGCGTGTCAAGCTCGGACTCGGGATGATGACCCAGTCAGGAGTACTGTATATATGCAGGAGGGGACAGAGACGATCAGGTCCAGGGAAACTCACGGACAGGGCCGGGCAGCTTGCCGCGCGCACACATCCGGTGGCGACTGTCGAGTTGGAGGTGACAGCAGCAGCGTCATGGGGAGAGAGGGCGAGGTGAAGACAGCCGAGGGCGAAGTGGACGCGAAGGCAGTGCGTAGAGAGGCGCTGAAGAAGCTGACTCCGGCGGAATGGAAGGTGGTCTGCGCCCGGAGCATGGCCATCGGGGCGTTCCTGATAGACAGCAACGCGGAGGCAAGGAGAATGCTTGAGGAGGACCCATCCAGCATCGACCCTTCGTCCACCCCGGAGTGGAGGGCGGCGTTGGCTCGGATCCTCGACGCCCACCCTCTCCCGGAATCCATGCTGCAGGCCGGGGTCCAGGACTCAATGCGCAAATACACTTTTCCCACAGCCTGAAATTGCTAGGTTTTGTATTTTCTTTTTACGAATAATAAGTTTGGTTAGTATGTAATGCGATCGAGTTATATATTATGCTACGAATATTTGGTATTTAGTTTACTGATTATTAGTCAGTTATGGGGTCTAACAACAGTTATCCTATTTTTTGTGCCCAAATTATTCTATATACATATCAATTGATGCGATGTTCTTTTCGAAAAGAATATCTATGTTATCACCTCGCGATGAAGTAACAATGTGGAAGTGCTACTTTTTAATAGCTTACTCACCTTCCATAGTTTGATAGTGTGTCTGGTCAAAAGTAATTGATAGGGGGATGAGAGTTCACAAAAGGGCTTAGAAATCTCTTGGTTGTTTGAGGATAGCAAGAGTTTTGATGTGGTAATTATGTTTTGAGTAGGGAGATGAATGCATCCTACCGTTCATGAAGACTTTATAATACTCTATCCGTCTATGAATATAGCTATTTTTAGATTTGTCCTAAAAGTCAAAATACTTTTTTTTTTAGTTTTGATTAACACCTTGACCTTGTGATCAGTTCTCAACCAAAGGAAGCTTTGAATTTCTTAAAAGCTTCAAACGCATCACTTTTTGCCTTGATAATAACATACACCCATCAGAGCCTGCAGCCGCTTCCCAAGGACACGGTGCGCGCCGCCATGTGGCAGCTCCGCTCCGGCATTTGCATTACTCGCATCATCACCAGCTTTCCGCAGCCTCCCCCTGCCCTCAACTCACGAATCGCGATGGCCGCCTGCGTCGTCGCCGCTCGCCACCACGCCGCCGCGCAGCCGACCCGCAAGAGATGCGCGTCGCGATGGGCACCACCGACGACTACGAGAGGGTGCCTTGGCGACGTCGTCAAGGCGCGCCACCGGCCGGCCGTCGCCATCAAGCACCTCAGCGAGCCTGTCGGCAGCCACGACGCGCTGCTGCGGGAGGCGCTCTTCCTCAAGGCTGCGCCGGCAACCCGTTCGTCGTCGGCTTCCATGGCCTCGCCCTCGACCCGGCCAACATGAAGCTCTGCCTGATCATGGACTGCGGCGGCCAGAGCCTCGACGACATTCTGGACCAGCGTCCCGGCAGCGAGACCCCGCCGCTGCCGGAGGACACGGTGCGCGCCGCCATGTGGCAGCTCCTGACGGGCGCCAAGAAGATGCACGACGCCCACATCATCCACCGGGAGATCAAGCCGTCCAACATCCTCGTCGGCGACGACCGCGTCGTCAGGTTCTGCGACTTGGGGCTCGCCGTTTACATGACCGAGCCGCCGCCGTACAAGCCGGTCGGCATGCTCTGGTACATGGCGCCGGAGATGCTGCTGGGGAAGACCGACTACGACGCGCTCGTCGACACCTGGTCGCTCGGCTGCGTCATGGCGGAGCTCATCGACGGCGAGACGCTGTTCCAGGGGTTCGATGATGAAGACCAGCTCCGCACGATCTTCGACGTGCTCGGGGCGCCTGACGACACGACGTGGCCGTGGTTCTCGTCCACGAAGTTCGCCGCCGAGGTGCTGCCGGATTTGGACAAGCAGCCGCACGAGCACAGCATCCCGCGGGAGTACTTCCCGGAGACGAAGCTGTCCAAGGAAGGGTTCGATGTCCTCAGTGGCCTCCTAACGTGCAACCCCGACAAGAGGCTCACGGCAGCAGCCGCGCTCAAGCACCCATGGTTCTCCAAGATCCATGACCTGGAGCTGCCAAAGAAAGAGGAAGTGGAATCGCCATTGGCCAAGAGACCGAGGCGGCATGCTGTGTGTGCGTGACCTATAGATTGTAACCTATATGCATGTAAAGTTAGTACTCTGTTCTTTAGATCGGAGCTTGTGATGGCTGCTGTAATGTTGTCAGTACTGAGGTGTAAACTGCATTATTTGAGCCGAATCTGTTTCTCCTGTGCTTCCTAATGAATTTGGTTGCTACGCATGTCACGCTGAGCCCTGAGTTGCCTAGGTACCGTATCTCTGAATTTTGACATGCCACAATCGAGAATAAATGTAGGTGCATGCCAGCATCAAATCTGAATATGTTTAACTCACACTAAAAAATTGATACTTGATCAAGCGACACACATGGTCACTATGGGAATTCGACACACGAACATTTTTTTTGGAGTCAAATCCGAAAATTGTAGTACTAGTACATATGTATGTAGTCCCTGGCGGCGCCTCCTTGGCTCGGCCGCTGCTCCGGCACCAAGCAGCCACCGCCCGGCGACCCCTCGCCTGCCACAGCCGCCGCATCTCTGAACTTGAAGTAAATGTCGCCCCTGTAAAACTCTCTCGTCCTCCACGCTAGCACCAGCGACACCGTGATGATCAGGAAGGAAGCACGTACGCGCCGACGGGGCTCGCGGCGGCGCCGAGGTTGTAGAGCGTCGGGTAGCGCCAGAGCCTGTAGAGCTCCGAGACGACGGCGTAGAGCACAGGTTACTGCGCGCCGGAGAAGAAGCCGACGAGCACCGACGCAGCGTGGAGAGCGCCGCGCGGCCGCGGGCCGGAGGCGATGAGGAGGAGCCCGGCGCAGGAGAGCAGGAGCACCTCCGAGGCGTAGCCGGCGGCGACGCGGCCGGCGTAGCTCCACTGCTCCAGACGCTGATGAGGGAGACGAAGGCGTCGACGCTCTTGGAAGGGTACGCCATGGACTGACCGATCTGGCCCATGTTGTCGATCGCCGTCAGCGTGCGCCGCGGTGGCGGCGGAGGTGGTGATGGCCTGTCGGAGCTCGCCGGCTCTGGCACTGGCAAGGAATTGGGTTTCTCAACGACGACGGTCGTCGCTGACATGGGCGCCGCCGCGTGGAGAGAGTGAGAGTCCTCATCGAGCTGCCGTAGAGGGCGAGGTAGACCTGCGCGAGGATAGCGCCGCTGAGCCCGACGTCGCCGCGGCTGCCGTCCGGGAAGTTGCGGACGGAAGGTGACAACTGACAAGCGCCGGTGCCGGCGAACGCCTGGGAGTTGGCGCGTTGCTATGTGCGTGTTTACATTTATCTGAACTTTGTTCATCAGTGCAATTCAGCTATGTTTTCTAGATATTCTTGGCGTGGTTGTCAGGAACTCTGAACATTGCATATTCAGTTTCGTCAGTCTTCAGGCTATGGCCATTCAGTTTGCTCAGTAACTGAACAATGCAAGCTGAGGAGGAAGTTGGCGAAGTAACTGAACGCATGAATGGTCGAGCAACTTCACGGGTGCTGTCCATCAAGCATCCGACGGCCATCATCAAACACTGTCTTGTTTAGTGCCTAAGCAAGCTCTCTGTTATCAGAAGCTAAACAGTGTTTACTTCCATTTAAACTCTTGTTGAATTTAATGACCAAGCCACTTGCTATTAGGTTCTGGTGCAAATCTGTAAGAGGGTTATTGAGATGCTGAAATGGTAAAACCCCGTAGCAGTAGGTGTAGGACGCCGCCCACCCTGACGGCGCGTGTATCTGAACTTTGTTTGTCAGTGCAATTCAGCTGCTGTACCTATACCCATTTTTTTTCCCAATTGTCAGTCCCTCACATTTGGTGAAGATGATGGATACCTTTGGATTCCAATCAAATGGTAATCACTATGCTGAATCAACCTAATTGGTGTACTTCTGTTGCAGGGAGAAAGTGTGTTGCATCAAATTCTCTGAAAAATGACCGTTCATGAAGACTTTATAATACTCTATCCGTCTATGAATATAGCTATTTTTAGATTTGTCCTAAAAGTCAAAATACTTTTTTTTTTAGTTTTGATTAACACCTTGACCTTGTGATCAGTTCTCAACCAAAGGAAGCTTTGAATTTCTTAAAAGCTTCAAACGCATCACTTTTTGCCTTGATAATAACATACACCCATCAGAGCCTGCAGCCGCTTCCCAAGGACACGGTGCGCGCCGCCATGTGGCAGCTGCTGACAGGCGCCAAGAGGATGCACGACGCCCACATCATTACCGGGACATCAAGCCGTCCAACACCCTCGTCGACGACGGTCGTCAAGTTCTGCGACCTCAGACTTATCGTGCACATGACCGAGTGGCCGTCACTAAAACACATAAATTGAATGGGGGCATATGTCCTCACTGGACTCTACTACCTCTACATGGGGCCGCCCCTGCCGGTGGGCACGCCGTGGTACATGGCGCCGGAGATTATGCTAAAAGAAAAAACATGGCGCCGGAGATGCTGCTGGAGATTGGAGAAGCATGCGCTCGTGGGCACCTGGTCGCTTGGCTGCGTCATGACGGAGGCGCGGAGCTCATCAGCGGGAGGACGCTGTTCCAGGGCTTCGACGATGAGGACCAGCTCTGCGCCATCTTCGACGTGCTCGGCATGCCTGACGATAGCACCTGGCCGTGGTTCTCGTCCACAGCGTTCGCCGCCGAGGTGATGCCGGAGCTAGACATTCAGAGGGACAGCCACCTGCGCTTGCAATTTCCGGAGACGAAGCTGTCCAAGGAAGGGTTCGATGTCCTCAGCGGTCTCTTGACGTGCAACCCCGACAAGCGCATGACGGCAGCCGCCGCGCTCAAGCACACATGCAGCCATGCATGCAGGTTCTCCAAGATCTGCGACCCAGAGCTGCCAAAGGAAGAAGAAGTGGTGTCGGCGTGTCGCTGTTGCCAAAGAGACTGAGGCGGCTTGCTGTGTGTGCGTGACCCACAGATTGTAACCTATGCATGTAAAATTAGTCTGTTCTTTAGATCGGAGCGATGTAATGTTGTCGGTACTGAGGTGTAAACTGCATTATTTGAGCTGAATCTGTTTCTCCTGTGCTTTCCAATGAATTTGGTTGGCCTTGCCTACGCATATCACGCACTGAACCCTGAGTTGCCTAGGTACCGTATCTCTGAATTTTGCGACGCCACAATAGAATAGTTGTAGGTACATGCCAGCATCAAATCGACAAATCTAAATATGTTTAACTCACACTTAAACATTGATACTTGATCAAGCGACACACATGGTCACTATATAACAGAAGCAAGCGAGACGATGGGAATTCGACACACGAACATTCTTTTTTAGCTAAATCCGAAAATTATACATATGTATGTAGTCCCTGGCGGCGCCTCCTTGGCTCGGCCGCTGGCCCGCTGCTCCGGCACCAAGCAGCCACCGCCCGGCGACCCCTCGCCGGCCACAGCCGCCGCATCTCTGAACTTGGCGTAAATGTCGCCCGTGTAAGGTGTAAAACTTTCTCGATCGTCCTCCATGCTAGCACCAGCGACACGAGCGCGCCGGCCACCGTGATGATCGGGAAGGACCTCCTGAAGCACTCCACGCCGGCGCACGTCTTGTCGTCCCCGCCTCCGATCCGGTGGCGCCCAGCGCCCCGCCGTTCTGCCTCGCGGCCTCGGCGTCGTTGAGCCTTCCCGCGACGCGCACGTTGAGCACGTACGCGCCGACGGGGCTCGCGGCGGCGCCGAGGTTGTAGAGCATCGGGTAGCGCCGGAGCCCGTAGAGCTCCGAGACGACGGCGTAGAGCACCGGTTACTGCGCATTAGGCCAACAATGATCTTCATTCTCACACTGCGTTCACTGAATTTCGATATTAAATACTTGGAGAAGTCTAGTAGTCTACTATCAACACGAGCAAATTATTATTATGCCATTCACTCTATTTTCAACCAACATCAAACACGTCTGACTATCCCGACTCACACATCTTTTATTCAACGCAGGCCTGAACTTGCCTGCCATCAGATTTTCAGTTCTAGATGAATGCAACGGGGCTCCTCACTTTGTGCACGTTGCTCTCCCCGACGATCTCCCCGAACTGTTGCGCCATCCCCGCCGCATGGCTCTTCTTGCTCCGGAACACGATCGTGTAGCTCTTCATCTCGTTGGGCGCGCCGCCGAACTCCAGAGTCGCCGGCGTCACGGTCACCTCCACCAGCTCGTCCGGCGCCACGACCTTCACGGCGGAGGTCTCGGGGCCCTCCGACACCTTCGTCACGGTGCGCGCCAGCACCCGGACGTCGGTGCCGCTGCTCAGATCCGCCACGAACGACGGGTGTAGTTGAGCACTCCATCCAAGAGAGGCCGCATCAACACTGGAGCAGATCAACCAGATGGATGGTACGGCATGGACGTACTGTTGCCGGCGTGGCACTGGATGGGGTGGGTGATACCGAGGAGGCGACGTCTCGGCCGTAGCGGATCTTTCTGCGCGCGCGCCACGGCGGACGACATGCCGCCGGCGCCGCGCTCAGAGCTCCCGTCACACCGGAAACGCACAGAAGCGACGCTGCGAGCTGCGCGCGAGGAAGGTGGTGGTGGAGGCTAGGGACGCCCTGAGAGCGGCTGCGCTCCAGCGAGCGGTGGCTTCATGCCGCCGCGCCGGCAGACCTCAAGCCAATGGTGGACGGTGTTTGGGATACCGACCGGGTGGTCGGTATTTCAAATACCGTCCACCCCTGGGCCCGTATCTACCGTCCAATAGGGATTCGGCGGCCTAGATTGGGAGTATCTTGGGAGCATCGCGAGTCGCGACAGCGTCTTCCTCCTCATCAGGCGCGCGCGGCAGCCGCGAGGCCGCGGTGGTCCGGTCGCTCAGGAGGGACTAGCTCGCCTCGCCAGCGACGGTGGCGCCGGCGCCATCACGTATCGTGTTCGCAGAGGTGCTGCATCCGCTCGATCCTCCGGCGCGGCGCGCGCGCAACGACGGGCTTCTTCCTCGTTAGGCTATAGGCCGGTGGGCGGTGGCCGAGGAAAACTAGCAGCGGTTTGGTGATTTGCTCGCTTCGGCGGCGAGGCGGCGGCAAACCGCGTCCGAGAAGTAGTAGAGCATGAGCACCGCCCGTCAGCGCGAGCGGCCGCGGGGGGAGCCCGTGCCGCCGCGACAGGAGCGCCGAGCGCCTCCGAGGCGTAGCCGGCGGCGACACGGCCGGCGTAGCTCCAGACGCCGATGAGGAAGACGAAGGCGTCGGCGCTCTTGGAAGGGTACCCCCATGGATTGACCGATCTGGCCCATGTTGTCGATCGCCGTCAGCGTGCCGCCGAACCAGCGCCTGCGGGATCGTGTGTAGACAGTAGTCCTCGCCGTGCGCCGGCGGGCTGAACGCGTGCCTCAACCAGTCAACCTCAACAAGGCGCCGAGGCAGGAAGACGGCGGCGCCGCGGCGGTGGCGTGTCGGAGCTCGCCGGCTCTGGCTGTCTGGAACTGGCAAGGAAGTGGGTTTCTCAACGACGACGGTCGTCGCTGACATGGGCGCTGCCGCGTGGAGAGAGTGAATCCTCATCGAGCTGCCGTAGAGGGCGAGGTAGACCTACGCGAGGATGTCTATGTGCGTACGTTGCTACCTGCGTGTTTATCTGAACTTTGTTCGTTAGTGCAATTCAGCTGTGTTTTCGATATTCTTGGCGTGGTTGTCAGGAACTCTGAACATTGCATATTCAGTTTCGTCAGGCCATTCAGTTTGCTCAGTTAGAGCAAGCAGAGGAGGAAGTTGGTGAAGTAACTGAACGCATATGAATGGTCGAGCGAGCTCACGGGTGCTGTCCATCACGCATCCGACGGTCATCATCAAACACTGACTTATTTAGTGCCTAAGCAAGCTCTCTATTATCATAAGCTAAACAGTGTTTACTTTCATTTAAACTCTGTTATCTGTAAGAGGGTTATAGAAATGGTAAACCCCCAGAGTAGAGTAGGAGTAGGTGTAGGACGCCGACCACCCAGACGGCGCGTGTATCTAAACTTTGTTTGTCAGTGCAATTCAGCTGCTGTACCTATACCCATTTTTTTTCCCAATTGTCAGTCCCTCACATTTGGTGAAGATGATGGATACCTTTGGATTCCGATCAAATGGTAATCACTTCCTATGCTGAATCAACCTAATTGGTGTACTTCTGTTGCAGGGAGAAAGTGTGTTGCATCAAATTCTCTGAAAAATGAATTTATTTACTACTATCATTTTTCTTGATAATTTGCTATCAAGCGGTACCAAGGACTGGGGAATCAAGGGAAAATTGCTGACGTACCTGTAAAGTCACTCAACAGCATGATCGCCACAGGAAATCTGTTGTTGCTGGAAATGTAAAGAGAGTGTAAGAAATGAGCTCATCAATGAAGAACACACCATATATGCAATCTTATCAACCATTCCATCTAGTACATCATCTTTGTTGCTTATCAGCTTATGATTCAGTTGTGCTTGATCAGCTTAGCAAGTTTGCACCTAAGTTTAGTGGTTTTTCATGTGATTTTGTCGGAGATTATTCAGGTTCAGCAAGGCATCAAATGTATGGAAATTTCAAAATTATGAAGAATGACCCCATAGTAATACACGGGTAATCTTTACAAATCAATTAGATATTCTATTCAGCAGTTATCCATCAAGTTCAACTTTTCAGTCAATTCAGTGCCCTGTTGCAGGAAAACAAAACTAAATCCTTTTGCTTTTATCTTCCTCCACTGATAGAATTTGATAGAAAAAATTGTACTCTGGTAGGTAATTGAGATTGTTGCCAGTTCCAACTTGAACCTTAGCAACATGTTTTTGCATGCGCTGTCTCTTCCTTGTTCCAGGTTTAGGAGAACTTGACGGCCCTCTTGAGCGTAGGAATACCTTACTCAGGTCCATAGTGATCTGAAAAAAAATGGATTGGTATTGTTCATATAGAGTTCAGTAGTGAGAACTCATGCTCTGGTGCTCTTGCAGAGCTTTACCAATGCAACCCATATTCTGTAATGGTTGACTCCCCACTTGTCAGATGGATAGGGCTTGTTTAGTCAGTTGGGCTGAAGCATAAATCTTTTTTAGTCCTAAAATTTTTTAAAATTGGCCTCAAATTGAAATATAGAGGCTCAGTTTTAATCAATCCACTGGAGTTGCTCTTAGAGAATCTCCAGCCCAATGACTATCTAGGCCTCTATGTGGCTTTTTAGTCACTCTGAACAAAAAATCACCCTCCAATGGGGTGACTATCCAAGTGACTAAAAATAGGAACCCACCAAATTTTGGGATAGAGTCCACAAATCTAGGGTCCCTCTATCATTCCTCTATTTTTTTTTCTCTTTTCTGCCATTGCTCCCCACGTCGCGTGCTTCTCCTCGCCTGTCCGGGCCCGGCGCCGTCCGCACCTGCCGCAGGCGCGCCGAGCTGCCGACGGCGAAGTGGCGCCGCCCCCAGCCTTCTCGCGTTCCTCTTCCTCTCTGCGTGCCTCCTCGCCGCCGTCGACCTCGCGTTCCTCGCCGCCTCCCTCGTGCTCGTCGCCCGCGCCGCAAAGAGTCGTCGGGGCCGGCTGCCGCTCCCAAGCGCGACGCGCTCCTCCTCCGCGGGCCGAAGCCTTCACCGCTGCGGGCCTTCCGCTAGGCCCTCGCGCTCGCGGCATCGGCCATGCTCGCGGCGGCGTCCGCCGTGCTCCTCGCGCTCGCCGTGGCTCGCCGTCGAGCCGGCTTCCTCGCCGCCCACGCTGTCGCGCACGGCGTCACCGCGTGGACCGTCGCCACTTCGTGGAGAGGAGTAGCAGGAAGAGGAGATGCTCCGGCCGCTGCTGCGCCGCCGGCCCATCTCCGCGTGCTCTGGCTCACCACCGCCCTCGGCGCCGCACTATCCTCCGCGTCGGCGGCGGTCCACGGTGGCCGAACAAGCTCCGCCGACAGGGCCAGCTTCGAGCTCCGCCGCAAGCAAGTGCCTTGGCCGGCGTGGGGGCGGCCTCGAGCTCCGTCGCAGGCGAGCGGGAGAGCGCCTGGGCAGCAGAGACGGCCTCGAGATCCACCGCGGGCGGAGGCGAGCTCACAAGAAGGTGCGGCAGGAGAAGAAGACTTGGACCCGCTCGATCTCATCAGCCGCCTCCCCGACGACGTCCTCGGCGGCATCACCACGCTGCTCTCGACCGTCGCCGCCGGCCGCATACAGGCGCTCTCCCTCCTTCCCTGTCTGTACCAAGCTGCCCGCAAGCTCCAGTTCCGCACCAATGGCTGCCCGCGGGTGACCTCCTTCCACCCTTTTCCCGCAACCAGAACCTTCAGAACGGACTCCCTTCGCTCTCCTCTCTCTCGCCGTCTTCTCTCCCGACGCTCCCGTCCCCCGACGCTCGCCCGCACCGCCCGATGCCCCCGCGAAGCCGCCAGACACCAGCGCGCCGCCGGCGTCCTCCTCAGCGCGCGCCGCCTCTCTTCCCCTCCTCCC
>OAMR01000748.1:14800-37526 GCA_900205405.1 Echinochloa crus-galli
ATGGAATCAGTTTCTGCCCCCATGAAAAATCAACTGTGCTTTAATAAAATGATAGAAACTCAAGTCGCTCAGTTAGCTGCTGCTGTTCCTGTCACTGAATCGGGGAAGATTCCGGGGCAACCCGAACCTTCCATCGAGACAGTGAAAGCCATCACTACCAGGCATGATAGGATGTCTCGTAGTGTATTCCGAACTAACTATGCAGGGAAGGTCGCAAGTATCCAAGTGCTGACACCAAGATGGACCTACCTGCCGAGAGCTGCTAAAAGGGCGATCATCAAGACCTCTCCGGATAGGAAGGAAGATCCCGGAGTGCCCATCATTCAGTGCACGATCTGGAATCGTCGCATTGATGATGCAATCTGTGATCTGGGGGCTAGCGTCAACATCATGTCCAAGGTATTATTTAAAAAGTTACGCTACCCTACTCTATCGCCTACTACTGCCCAGGTACAGCTTGCGGACTCAACCATCCGCTACCCCGAGGGGGTGATCGAGAATGTACCGGTCCGGATCTGGGGACGATATGTCCCTGTGGACTTTGTTGTCCTCGACACAGGGAACGAGCATTCGTTTCCCCTTGTGTTGGGCCGACCATTCTTGAACACCACCCTGGCTAGGATCGATATGGATGCGAGAGAAATCTCGTTCCGTATCGACGGAAGGTTGACTTACTTCAAGTTTCAACCCCGGGAAGAGAAGAAGACAGAGCCACTCACACCGGAGCAGAGGAGCGCCGAGTGTTTCCTTAAGGCTCTCATTAATGGAGAGCTGGAAATACTCGGTGGTGAGCAGCTCAAGTGGAACGAACCGACAAAACCGACAAGTGCAGAAGAAATGGATTTCCTCGTAAACAATACGAGGAAGAACAAGCCCTCTGGAATTCTCCAGAGACACCGATCCCAACGCCACCGACACCAAAGAAGAAGAACAAGAAAATGTGGCGGAAGAAGGTTGCATCGTCCGAGTCATCCACTCCGGGACCGGACGATGACAAGAGCAACTGAAGACAGGAGAAGTCCCGCTCGCGGACTTAAAAGCTGAGCTCTCGCCGCGAGGAAAACCGGTATGTATCCCATATTTCCCTTCCAATTTTTAAATTTCCAATTGCATTTGCATGTTTCCCTTTTCAAAATAAATGAACCACTTGAGTAATTTGTTCACCGGTTCCCTTGTCCCGATGCTAATAACTCCCAACTATGCATGGAATGAATCATATGCCTCTCACCTTGGAAATGATGAATAGTTGCTCTGTCATTAATTTTGCAAGTACTTTGTTTCAACTAGTTGCTTAATAGCGCTTGAATTGATTGGCATGAGTAAAATGAACCTGAATACCTTGTGGGAGCACATGCTTTATTCCAAGTCTAAGTTGTTGTGGGGATTGATATAGTGAGAGTTTGGTTAAATTCTATTCTGCTTTTAGTACGGGGAAAATCTCGGAAATTTATGCAGTCACCAACACCCACAAGAATGACTAACCTTTTGTGGTGGTTTTCATCCCCGCAAGAATGACCAACTATCTTGAACGACTGACTTGATTTTCTTGTGCTAACCGTATATACTCAGTCCTTCGGGTAGTTGTTGTTGCACTAACTTTTTGCAGGAATCATGTCGAAGTTCTTCACGTCGCTCTGTCATTTCGCCCGGCTAGGCCGACGATCGGACGATGCTGGGAGTTCCCCAGCTCCGTCCCGAGGCTCGATCCGGATGGACACGGACGAGCACGGAGCAGCCGGCTCGGGATGGGGCCATGCCACTCCCCCGGCCAGGCAGCTCCTGAGCGAGAGTGACATCAACCTGAGAACAAAAAGGGAGCGGAACACCTTCAACGAGCTTCGGCTGAAGGGGTTCGAGCACACCCGTGTGTTTGAGCAAGATTTAATCAGGGACACGGGGATGGACGTAGAGTTTACAGAAATCTTCCAGGCCATTGGCTGGGAAAATTTCTGGCACATCAACGAAGAAGGTTCGTACCTGCTGACCCTTGAATTCCTCTCGACTTTGGTTTCTGAAACTGGGGGGATTCATTTTCGGTTCCTCAACCAAGAGTTCTTCTGCTCTTGGAGGGATTTTAGTTCGGGTCTCGGATTTTCAAGCCGTTGCTAGGATCGATATGAAAGCGAGAGAAAAGATCGGAAGAGAACAGCATACATAACCCCACTTTGTGTTTCATGCATCGTTGGGTGTCTATGACGGTATTCGCCCGGCCAGATTTGCGCCCTATCAACACCATCGAGTTGCGGGTTCTTTTTGCCATGGTCAAGCAAATTCCCTATTCACCTGTGAAAGACATGGTTGGTCACTGGCTGTCTCATATTTCTCGTGCGGGTAGCATGGCGATGACTTCTCTAGTCACTCGCCTCACTAACCACCTGGGCGTCCTTCAAGGCGCCCGGCTCACGTACATCGAGACAGCGCGTTCCGTCGTGGATGCCGAGCACTTCGTGCAAGCCCACATGATACGGCGGACGCCTGACGCAACGCTAGCAATGATTTACCGTGGCTATACAACTGAAGTGCCTTTGCCCTGTGCAGCACTAAGGTTGTATACCACGCCGAAACTAACTCTTCAGTTGAGGACCGAGTCGGACGATTCTCCACCTTGGAGAGAGCCCGCTCGGCACAGCGTTGCAGGTGACGGACCCGTCACAAGGGGACGAGCCAGGCGTGATGCTGGGCTCGCCACCTCACAGGAGCCGGAAGATGCACCACAAATGCCGCACCGACACACTTCCGCTTTTGAGGCCACCTACGACATGTACACCGGCGCTGGGACGTCCGGAGCAGGAGGCTCCGGGCAACACCAGGAGCCGAACCACTTCACCTCAGGACGCTGGGACTACGGCCAGGACACGGACTCCGAGTGGTCCGGGAGTCGGTATGGAGGGGGATACGACAATGCCTCCCAGCCATACTACCCCGGATACTCACAGTCCGCACGCTTCGACTACAGCCGGGAGTTGTCCTACATCTCCGACCGAGTCGAGCTCATCGACGACCGTACCCGAGAGATCCAGGACACACTAGCCCGCAATTCTCAGTACCATCAAGAGAATAGCGGGATGGTGGCGTCTATCCAGCACGACGTCCACGAACAAGCGGAACAGCTGACCCAGTACCTTTCAAGGCTCAACCCCTACCAGTGAAAGTCCAAGCTTGGGGGAGGACCCCCACCAGGTAAGTCCCAATTTATCTAGCACTTTGATATTTTAGTTTCCCTTTCATTTCCCTTCATGATAGTTTGCATTCAAAAAATGAGAATACCAAAAATATTTCCCTTAAACAATATTTCCCTTGAATAAAATAACTCCCAACTATGCATGGAATGAATCATATGCCTCTCACCTTGGAAATGATGAATAGTTGCTCTGTCATTAATTTTGCAAGTACTTTGTTTCAACTAGTTGCTAGATTGTGCTTGAGTTATTTGGCATGAGTAAAAATGATCCTGAAAACCTTGTGGGAGCACATGCTTTATTCCAAGTCTAAGTTGTTGTGGGGATTGATATAGTGAGAGTTTGGTTAAATTCTATTCTGCTTTTAGTACGGGGAAAATCTCAGAAATTTATGCTTTCAAAATGAAACAAGTTCCTCATTGGTCAAAATACCTACCAGAGCCATATGATAAGCTTAGTTGAAAATTTCTACTCATATGCTGCTTGTTATCTTAGTGAGCTTTGTCAAATTGTTGAGACCTTTGAGTGAAGCTTTCATATTCTTAAAGATCGAGACCCACGTACACACACCACCTCTCACTTGCAATTCCTACACTGGGAGTTAGCAAACATTTTCCATCATCCATCCACAAAAATAAATGCTCCATGTTCTATGAGTTCCCTCTCCAAATATTCTTGATAGAGACATGGGCTATGCAAAAAGAAAAGCATGCCAAAGAAGCATGGCAAAAATAAGAGAAAAAGAAAAGCATGCCAAAGAGCATGACAAAAAGAAAGAGAAAAAGAAAAGCATGCCAAGTGGCATGGCAAAAATATAAGAATAAAAGATAGCCCATGTTCTCGAAAATAAATCAAGGAGAGGGAAATTCATCCAAGGAGTTCCACCATATTCCATTCCACCATTCCACCATATTCCACTCCATTCATATCCACACACTTGCACGTCTCGATCTTAAGATGTGATTTGTCTCCTCAGAGATCCGGTCTTTGACTTAGCAAAATATAAGATGCATGCATGCCTTCATCCTTTGTCCCTGAGCCACACAAAAAGCCATATTAGATGTTAGGATGAAAAGAAGGCACAAGCCTTTGGTGAGGATTCAAATACACTTGAGTGATTGAGTGTGCCAATGAGGAACAATTTGTAGTTTTCAAAACTTATGAAAAACTCCGAGATGGGATCCTGAAAAGAGTTGAAAATACCAAAAATATTTTGCTAGAATTAATTTCAGAGCAACTATTCATCATTTCCAAGGTGAGAGGCATATGATTCATTCCATGCATAGTTGGGAGTTATTTTATTCAAGGGAAATATTTTTGGCATTTTCATTTTCATCATCATTTTTTAGATGCAATGGAAGGGAAACAAAAAGGGAAATGGCAATTGTAAGATCTAAGTACTGGGTAGGTGTCGAACGTACCTGATGGGGGTCCTCCCCCAAGCTTGAACTTTTCACTGATAGGGTCGGAATCTTGAGAAGTTCGTCATCTGGTTCGTCTGCTGCTCGATGTCGTACGGTAGAGCATCTAGCACACCACTATTCTCTTGATGGTACTGAGAATGGCGTGCGAGAGTATCTTGCATCTCTCGGGTACGGTCGTCGATGACGTCGACTCGGTAGGAGATGTAGGACAACTCCCAACCTTAGTCGTAGCCCCCGCTCTTGTATCTTTTACTTTTCCTTTTGTAAGACATTGAGTATCAATATAGTTATCTTTATCACTTTGCCTTTGTCATTTATATCTTGCTTCTACTTTATCCTAGTTGCAAATATATCTTGTTTAGACTATAGTCAGTTATAGTTCTAGTGCTTGTAGTCTTGTTTAATTCTTTGTCTTGGTTGGTTCTTCGATCTTGCATGATACTAGAGGTGAATTTTCACCAAGAGTATTGACAAGGTTGCTTGCTCTTGCTAGCAGAGTAAGTAGTCGTTGCCTAGTGTAGGAGTGGTTCCTCTGTCCAGACAAACTTAGCATTTTTCTCTAATAACACTTCCCATTCTTTTTCTTAACTAATACAAGATTAGCGAGCCAGTCAGGGTGAAATACCTCCTTGATGAATCCAGCCTCAAGGAGCTTGCACAGCTCTTCACCAATGGCCCGGCGCTTTTGCTCGTCGAAGCGTCGCAGGCGTTGAACCACCGGCTTGGAGTGGAGCAGGATGTCAAGGGAGTGCTCGGCGACCTCCCTCGGTATGCCTGGCATATCCGAGGGGCTCCACGCGAAGATGTCGGCATTGGTGCGGAGAAAGTCAACGAGCACCACCTTCTATTTGCCGTCGAGGGTCGAACTGACCCTCATTGTCTTGTCGTTGGGGACGCTGGGGTCGAGGGGCATAGCCTTGGTGTGCTCTACGGGCTCAAAACTGCCCACATGCTTCGAGGTGGAGGTGATGGTCTCGTTCGCCATCTTCTCCAGGTCCGCGACGAGAGCCTCGTCCTCGGCGAGTGCCTCGGCGCTCTTGACGCATTCCATGTCACATATGTAGGCGTGCTCGAACGATGGCGCCACCGTGATGACGCCCTTCGGCCCCGGCATCTTCAGCTTAAGGTACGTGTAGTTCGGGATGGCCATGAACTTGGCGTAGCATGGACGGCCAAGTATGGCGTGGTAGGCACCTCGAAATCCCACCACTTCAAAGGTCAGGGTCTCCCTGCGGAAGTTGTCAGGCGTGCCAAAGCAAACAGGCAGATCGATCTGCCCAAGGGGTTGAACTCGCTTTCCCGGCGCAACGCCATGGAATGGTGCTTTGCTGGGGCGTAGCTTGTCCCTCCCGATGCCCATGAGCTCCAAAGTCGAGATGTACATGATGTTGAGGTTGCTGCCTCCATCCATGAGTACCTTGGAGAACCGGGTATTGCCAATGACGGGGTCAACGACGAGCGGGTATTGCCCCGGGTTTGGGATGTAGTTGGGGTGATCCTCTCGACTAAAGGAGATGGTCTCCTCTGCCCAGTCGAGGTAGGATGTCCCGGCCTTGTGTATGGAGAACACCTCTCGGCGTTCGCGCTTACGCTGTCGAGATGTCATGTTCACCGTCGGTGCCCCGAAAATGAAGAAGACATTCTCCACCTCCAGGAATCCTTGGCCACCCCCGTCGCCCGTGTCCTTTTTCCCCCCATCTTCCTTCGAAGCGGCGTGATTGAAGTACTCCTTTAGCATTCCGCATTGCTCGAGGGTGTGGGTGACGATGCCCTTGTGATAAGGGCAAGGTTTCTTGAGCATGTCATCGAAGACGCCGCCTCCTCGAGGGGGCCTTGAGGAGCTTTGTGCGCAGAGTCGACCGTGAGGATTTCATCGGGTTGCTCGGTCCGCTCTTGTCGGTGTGAGGCTTTCTGTGCCTTCTTGCCCTTCTTCTGTTTCTTTGCGGAGCCCTTGGACTTGATGCCCTCCGCGTGCGTTTCTTCCGTCCGTTTCCCCCTCCTGCCATCAAAGATGGCTCCAACCGCCTCCTCGCCGGAGGCAAAATTGGTGGCGACATCGAACAATTCGTTCCCGTGTCCTTTTTCGCCCCATCTTCCTTCGGAGCAACATGATTGAAGTACTTCTTTAGCATTCCTCATTGCTTGAGGGTGTGGGTGACGATGCCCTTGTGATAAGGGCAAGGTTTCTTGAGCATGTCGTCGAAGACGCCGCCTCTTCGAGGGGGGCCTCGAGGAGCTTTGTGCGCAGGGTCGACCGTGAGGATTTCATCGGGGTCCTCGGTCCGCACTTGTCGGCACGAGGCTTTCTGGGCCTTCTTGCCCTTCTTGCCTTGCTTCTGTTTCTTTGCGGAGCCCTTGGACTTGCTGCCCTCCGCGGGCATTTCTTTCGTCCATTTCCCCCTCCTGCCATCGAAGATGGCTCCAACCGCCTCCTCTCCAGAGGCAAAGTTGGTGGCGACATCGAATAACTCATTGACACTAGCAGGAGGGCTTTGTCCCAACTCACGCACCAAGTCCCGGTAGGTTGTGCCCTCGAGGAAGGCATGGATGACCTCGGAGTCACACATGCTTGGGAGCTCTGTGCAGCTCTTGGAGAAGCGGCGGATGAAATCAAGAAGGGACTCATTGGATGTTTAGCGACACCCTCGAAGGTCCCACGAGTTTCTAGGGCGCACGTAAGTACCTTGGAAATTACTCACGAATGTCTTCACGAGGTCGTTCCAATCGTGAATTTGGTTTGCGGGTAGGTGCTCGAGCCATGTCCGCGCAGAATCCGCCAAATGGAGCGGCAGGTTGCAGATGATCATGGCGTCGTCGGTCGCGCCGCCCAGTAGACAGGCGAGGCGGTAGTCGTTGAGCCATACCATGGGATCCGTTTCCCTTGAGTACTTGGATATGGTCGTTGGTTGCCGAAATCGTGCAGGAATCGGGGCCGCGCGAATCTTCCGGCCAAACACCCGGGTTCCCGGGGGTTCCGATGTTGGGCTCTTGTCTTCGTAGCTATCGTAGCGGCCTCCACGTCGAGGGTGGAAGCCGCGAGATGTGCCATCCTGCTTCTTTCTGTTGAGGAAGTTGCAGGCATCGTCGTCGCTGGTGTCTCCGCATGTATCAAGGATCCGCTCCTTGAGAGACTTCTTCGCGATGCGTTCGTGCACCGAGGGTGCCTTCCCCTTATTTGATGATGGAGTTGGCACCACATCGTCCCTTCGCGGGGTTCGTACCGATCCCTCGTGCTCCCACATACCTCCACCGACTTTTGGGCCGGTTGAGTTGCGTATGCGAGAGGCTGAGCTTTTGGCTTGCTGCACAGCTGCTTGCTCGATGAGGAGCTGCGCCTGACGGCGCAGGTTTCGGCCTTCAGGCGTCGAGGGCTCCAGCATGACCCGGATCAAGGTCGCCGCAGCAATGAGCTTTTGGCTGGCCCTGGCCAACGCGAGTGGGTCATCCACATCGTCGTCAGCCTCGATGCGGGCTCGAGCGATACGCCCGGCCTCCTTGGCACGCGCGCCACACATAGGGTGGTTGTCCTCAAGCGTTGCCCGAAGCTTCTGGACTAGTTGGCGCTCTTCCTCGAGCTTGGCCTCAAGTTCGCGGACTTGGGCTAGCTGCACTTGTGCGAGTGCAGCGTTGTCAGGTGCCTGCTCATTATTTCTGGCTCCCACTAGATCACCTGCCCCGTCATCTTCATCACCCTTCCTGGTAGGACGACGAAGCACTCCCTGGAGGGATCGTAATCCCCTTCGCTAGAGTCATCGGAGCAGGTAAGGCAGTAGTTCACTGCAGCTTGAAACGACATAAAGGCCTCACGATCGCGAAGCCATGAGTAGTCCGGTTCGGGGACCCTGTGGCCGCTCTCGTGTGCCTCGCTGTTAGAGTCGGGGTAGTCATCATCTGTTGAAGTTGCGATGAGGTTGCAAATTGAGAGCAGATGGTGCCCTGGCAGATCCTCATACGCCGTCATGTCCATGCCAACTGACGAGGAGTTGGTCAGGGTTGTGGTGTGCATCTCGCTGGGGACCTGCGACGGGTCGGTCGTGCTATCCCCGGCAACGTGCGACATTGTGCCTGATGTCGATGGCTGGGTATTCCTTGCCGCTGCCGCAGGGTTTGGCGTGCCGGCCTCAACCCGCTCAGGGAAGCCAGCGCGAGCCGCTCGGGGGAGCCGGCGCGAGCCGCTCTGCGTCGTTCCGCGCGTGCTCGCCGCGCGCGCTGGCCCGAACGCTTCCTGTGTGGTGGTGGTGGTGGTGGGAGTGGCGCTGGTGTGCCCACGCCGGCGCTCCTCGTAAGGAGCTGCATGTGGTAACCATTGCCAGTCGCCCTGAACTCGAGACTCTCGAACCGGATTTCGTATCCGGCCGGAAGTGGGTCTGAAGTCCCCATCAGAAAGGGATTTTCGCGTACGACACGGATTACCATCAAGGGAGATAGTGGATTATGTGGTCGATCACAGTGCTACCCCTACCTGGCGCGCCACTATTGGTGTTTGGAAATCATGGCCCCGACACCAACCAGAAATGCGCTGTGTTCCCTCCCCTGATGGTTGATGCAGAAGGTAACGCAAAGACATAAGATTATCCTGGTTCCGGCCACAAGACCGTACGTCCAGCAAAGATGATGTGTGCAATGTATTATCCTGCACCGGACTGCAAGTAGTAGGGGATACAAGCAGGTTGGGAGAAGAGGCCAGGCCTCCAAGTCCCAGATGATGAGGACGATGATTGAGGCAGAGTGCCAATATCGGTGGAGTGTGTTAGTTGTCTCTTGTTTGATCGCCCCTTTTTTGCATGAGCGTGCGCCTCTCCTTTTATAGATCAAGGAAGAGGGGTTATAGGCATGTATCAATGTGCAGGCACAGTTGTAGGATAGTTGTAGGCGTGGCACCGGGCGTGGTTCCTTGTCCTCTTGTCCTTGGCCACTGTTGTGCGGCGTTGCCGTTCCCGTGGTGGGTTCCTGTGCTGGTGGTGACGCCACGGAGTGGTTTTGAGGGTCTGAGCTGACCAACATATACATTCAGGTTCAGAAATAAATGAACAATTGAAAAAAAAAGATATGAAAGTACATGTTTAACAGAAAGACAACAAAATAGAAACATACTAACTATTGAAGCAAAAGAACTAAGATGAAAAAAATATAAACTTGAAAAAAAGATTAGCATACCTATCCATACCAAATGGCATGATTCATTTCTCTACAGAGTAAATACAACATTTAAAGGAATCTTATTCTGAACGTTCATATTATGGCAAAGCTACGTATCACTGCAAATATTATGGAGCTATATTTTGGTTCGAGGAAAGAATTAGACATGAAATAAATAGAGACAAAAATATCATATATGCACGATGTTTTAAAGAAGGCAAAATTAAATTACCTCCTTTTAGAGAACCACGTGAACATTTATCTAACTTATTAAATTACAAAGGTGGCAGTAGATCAAAACATTTCTTAGAGAAAATAGCAAGCATATATTATACCTAGCCTCAGGAAGAACCCAATATACACAAACATATGGACAAGAGTACTATATTTGTTTGGTTCAGTTTGGTCACTGCTCACATTAAGAAATCAAATTAGAACTTTTGTTCCATTAACTTCTTGGATCTTCAACGTATATCTTCAGTACACTTGCATGAATAGTAAATAATATTACACTTGGAACTCTTCATTAAAGGTCTTACATACTACATTCTCTAATGTCTTTTTATTTGAATAAATAAGAGAAAACCCAGAGCAAAGGAAGACATGACATATCTTCATAAAAGAAGAAGAAAGAACAAATCATTTCGATAGAGAAGGTAAATCTCTAACTCATATCAATGTTTTCAAAATTCTTTAAATTGTGTTGTCTATCGTTTCTAATTCTTTAAAGAATTTCATATTCTTCTTCTTTGACTCATCTTCCTGCAATAAATAATTAAACCTATTTGCTATTATACAATTATCTAATGCTCATATATTTATTATCAATTTATATTGACCATCGGTTACTAACATTTTGATACTAGCTTATAAATACATATATAGTTAGAGAAATATGTCTGCTAACAATAGGAAACACACAAGGCAAGATAGTAATTTTGATATGGATAGTCCCAAAATACATAAAAAAGATTAAATTGGAATGCAATCAACATAAAAATGCAATGGCCAACATATACATTCAGGTTCAGAAATAAATGAACAATTGAAAAAAATAAGATATGAAAGGACATTTCTCCCTTTGAAATGAGGCAGGTCCGGCGGCTGGCCAGGCAGGCCACGTTAGTAATTTTGATTTACACCGTACGATCTAAATTTGACGGCAGCTGCGATTCATGGAGAGCTCATGTGTCCATCCTTGATTTACCAGCCAAAATATCTGGTTCCGGAGCCTTCTCATTTTCTCCCTCTAACTCTCAAACACCTCTCCACTTCCTCCTAACATCTACATGTCCTCCCTCACGAAGCATCCAGCAGTGGCACTAGAAGAAAAAAAAATCGCCCGTCCTCTGCCCGACGAACACCGAGTCGTACCTCCTCTACTCAAACCTTATACACGCTTGCCTCCCTCGCCGTGTCATGGTGCTCAGGTTTCAGCCCTGGTTTTCTTCACTCTCAGCTCGTGATTTCACGTCTCCGGCACGCCACCGACAACTTCTTTCCTTTTCACCTGTGTTGCCTTCGATGGTGGGTTTCCGTCTCTTTTCTTCGTTCCCGTTACTTTCTCTTCCATTGTTTTGATTTCTGTTTCCATTTTCACCCATCTGCTCTGACAGTCGCCGCCCTCCTCGACGGTGGCGCGGCTACACGGACAGCGGAGAAGCCGGCAGCATGGGGTCAACGGCGGGCTCAAGCAGTCCGGCTGGGCAGCGCGAGCAGACGGACGCGGCGACCATTCGCAAAGCAACAACGGCAACACCCAGCAGAGGGCGCACAATAGCGGTGATGCGCTGGTCACGGGTGGAGCTGCGGGCGGCCGCATCGACAGCGCACTGTGGGCGGAGATGCGGATGACGCCGGCGATCCTGAGGTCGCTGCATCTTCTTTCCCTGCAGAGGCAAGGCGGCGACTGACGTTTTTCCTTCTTTATTTTCCCACGCATGCTGGTGCGCCAGCTCGTCGATGGCGGCCCGGTGTCGCACGGCCGGATCCGGTGCTTCGATGGCAGACGCGACGCTCCGTCCACCAAATCCGCTTCGTTGGGTCTGCCCCAGCAGTTGTGGCTCCATTTCTTCCATATTTGCCGGCCAAGCCGGACCTGGATGCAGCTCCCGGGAGCAGGTGGGCTACCAAGCGAGGGGTGCCTATGGTCTGCAGAGCAGGGGAGGGGCGGCCACAGAGCAGGGGAGGGGCGAGACAGAGCACAACAGCTGAGCAGCGGGCCGCAGGATAGCAGTGCAGCACACAGGCTCGTATCAGCTAAGCAGGTCAGCGGCAGCAGCGCATAGATGCAGGCTAGGCGAAGCTCGGCGTGCAGCAGAAGGGAGGAGAAAAAAAATAAAGGTAAAGCACTTTGCGCTGATAGGTTTCATGTATCGATGCAAAATTCATGTGCTATTTATTTCATGGATTGCAACGGCGTGGACTGTGATGTTCATTCTTTTGCTCACTGTTTCAAAATTACTGTAGCTTAGGTCCAAAAAATTCACGAGCTTTAGGGATTTATTAGTTGTCACTCAATATGAAGGAAAATTATATCCTTATTTTGCATATAGATTATGGAGAGATGATTAGCAATTGTGTCTAATTTATTGTAATGGAGGGAAATTATCTCTATAATTGCAGTGTTGCCGTGAACTTGAGCTGTGGGGAAATTCTTCATTGTGCTGGATGGAATGATGTATGGAGTGACCAAGCCAGCAATGCAAGCAAGCTCGAATGACTAGATTGCCAAGCTAAGGTTGAATTCCTCAATTTGCCTTCACACCTGTCATGTGTTTGATGAAATGCAAATGTAAACACATGCATTGCTCAAAAAAAAAACCATATGCAGACCATGTTGCTTGTCTGACGAAGTATCAAGCCATCAGGGAGAGGGCAAATACACAGGATTTCAGAACGATTTGTTTTTTTTTCTTATAGCAGAAGAGCATATTTGGATGTTAAATCAAATAGAAAGCACGATTATGATGGCATCAGCTCCAAATCATGGAGGTAGATACTTGCTCAATTTGAGATGGCCCTGAGCTATCGTTCTTCTTTGCTTGGTACATTCTTGCCCCTCCAACTGATTATATCCGAGCCCTCTTCTTACTGACAGGTGAGGAGGACTGCTTTGCTTTGGAAAATTCGAAGCAGGTAAGCATATCTACTTATTGGTTAACAGCTTCTACAATTTCCTGCCATGTGGGCTGATGAAAGTTGCTCATTTTGCAAAATTAACTTTACGTTAGTCCTGCTTGCAGCAACTGTGCAGTGTCTACTATATATAATTTCCATTGGTATTTATGTCACCTAATACAAAAAGCTAATTCAGATTGGAGATTTCTTTCACATTGGTTTCTATTCTATGCTGGGGTCTTAGTGATGCAGTTTGTCATCACAAGCTAATTTGAAGATTATCAGAGCTTCTATCGCATCAACATGTATGTTCCATATGTGTAGTTTATTTAGTGCTCATCTCAGAACATTGCCCACTCACCATAATTGCAATGGACGTCAGAACGGATTATTAAAAAGAAACAACCTTTGAATCAGTACTCTATTCTCGCTCTCACTATATGCCTACTTATATTGTTGTCGGAAATACAGGCACCACCTCATTTCTATATATTTTCTTGATCATTTATGTTTTTGGAATTTTCTCTATCTCCCTTAAAATAATTGGTTTATAACAAAATCCATATTCAATGAATGGTGCAGCAGGTAACAACTGGCATGTACTTAAAATTTAATTCGGTGATATTCATACTGAATTTAGAATCTCCAACATTTGACTCATGAGCTAAGATATATGACTTTAAGACGGCCAGAATGTTGGTAAGTAAATATCTACTTCTTTGGGCTACAGCTTATTAGAGTAGCTCTTCATCATGGTAAAAAAGAACTATAGTTAGTAGTTTGGTGATTTGTTTTTATGTCTAATTTCTTGAACTGTTACACCATATGTCTGTTCTACAGAATAAAATTTCTCTTGCTTCTTCAGTGGGTTCCTATCAGTGATTGTCTTGTTTACTGGAGCTTTAGATTTACCTGCATTTTTTGTTACTGATTCCCTTCTCCTTTCTGATTTCTAAGTTATTTAGTCCTTGTACATTTCATACTTTGTTCCCAACATTCCTCCATCCATTGCTTCAATTTATTTAGGGTTAATTTTATATATGCCATTGCAACTATCCGAGTTCGGAGAAATGCCGTTACAATTTGTGTATTTGCAAACATGCCGAAGGGGTATGCAATGGTATATATCAGACTTTGAGTGAATTGTAATGACATGTCTGCAAATAGATGAATTGTAATGACGTTTCTCCGTACTCGGATAGTTGTAATGGCATATATCAAATTAACTCTACAGAGTGCCTCCAGTGAAGGTCGCAACGACAACCACCGTCATTTCACCACCGACCACAGCCGCTTCGAAGCAGCTGAATCTACGGCTCTAGCAATGAAATTACAGGTTTCTTTGTACTCCTCATATGTGCTATGTACTAAGCTATGTATTAGTGTTTGAACTTCGTTGCTATCGAACTTGATATTGCTGTAAAATATATGTACTTATTAGTACCAAATCATTGCAGTACGTACAATGATACGTTATGTATTGAATCACCGCATTATTTATAACCGTCATGTTCTGTATTTATGTGTGTATATTCTGCGTTTTATATCGTGTTACACACATGACATCTACGGAGATGCGCGGATGGGCACGCGCAAATTACTAGTGTTTAACAGAAAGACAACAAAATAGAAACATACTAACTATTGAAGCAAAAGAACTAAGATGAAAAAAATATCAACATGCAAAAAAGATTATCATACCTATCCATACCAAATGGCATGGTTCATTTCTCTACAGAGTATATACAATATTTAAAGGAATCTTATACTGAACGTTCACATTATGGCATAGCTACATATCACTGCAAATATTGTGGAGCTATATTTTGGTTCGAGGAAAGAATTAGACATGAAAGAAATAGAGACAGAAATATCATATATGCACGATGTTTTAAAGAAGGCAAAATTAAAATACCTCCTTTTAGAGAACCACCTGAACCTTTATCTAAATTATTAAATTACAATGGTGGCAGTTGATTAAAACATTTCTTAGAAAAAATAGCAAGCATACATTTCTCAGGAAGAACACAATCTACACACACATATGGACAAGAGCACTATATTTGATTGGTTTCGTTTGGTCACTGCTCACCTTCAGAAATCAAATTAGAACTTTTGTTCCATTAACTTCTTGGATCTTCAACGTATATCTTCAGTACACTTGCATGAATAGTAAATAATATTACACTTGGAACTCTTCATTAAAGGTCTTACATACTACATTCTCTAATGTCTTTTTATTTGAATAAATAATAGAAATACCAGAGCAAAGGAAGGCACGACATATCTTCATAAAAGAAGAAGAAAGAACAAATCATTTCGATAAATAAGGTAAATCTCTAACTCATATCAATGTTTTCAAAATTCTTTAAATTGTGTTGTCTATCATTTCTAATTCTTTAACGAATTTCATATTCTTTTTCTTTGAACCATCTTCCCGCAATAAATAATTAAACCTATTAGCTATTATACAATTATCTAATGCTCATATATTTATTATCAATTTATATTGACCATCCGTTACTAACATTTTGATACTAGCTTATAAATACATATATAGTTAGAGAAACATGTCTGCTAACAATAGGAAACACAGAAGGCAAGATAGTAATTTTGATATGGATAGTCCCAAAATACATAAAAAGATTAAATTAGAATTCAATCAACATAAAAATGCAATGGCCAACATATACATTCAGGTTCAAAAATAAAAGAAAAATTGAAAAAAAAATAAAATATGAAAGGACATGTTTAACAGAAAGACAACAAAATAGAAACATACTAACTATTGAAGCAAAAGAACTAAGATGAAAAAAATATCAACATGTAAAAAAGATTATCATACCTATCCATAACAAATGGCATGGTATAAACATGAAAAAAAGATTAGCATACCTATCCATACCAAATGGCATGATTCATTTCTCTACAGAGTAAATACAACATTTAAAGGAATCTTATTCTGAACGTTCATATTATGGCAAAGCTACGTATCACTGCAAATATTATGGAGCTATATTTTGGTTCGAGGAAAGAATTAGACATGAAAGAAATAGAGACAAAAATATCATATATGCATGATGTTTTAAAGAAGGCAAAATTAAATTACCTCCTTTTAGGGAACCACGTGAACATTTATCTAACTTATTAAATTACAAAGGTTGCAGTAGATCAAAACATTTCTTAGAGAAAATAGCAAGCATATATTATACCTAGCCTCAGGAAGAACCCAATATACACACACATATGGACAAGAGCATTATATTTGTTCGGTTTAGTTTGGTCACTGCTCACATTCAGAAATCAAATTAGAAGTTTTGTTCCATTAACTTCATGGATCTTCAATGTATATCTTCAGTACACTTGCATGAATAGTAAATAATATTACACTTGGAACTCTTCATTAAATAATATCCTTTAAATTGTGTTGTCTATCGTTTCTAATTCTTTAAAGAATTTCATATTCTTCTTCTTTGAGCCATCTTCCCGTAATAAATAATTAAACCTATTAGCTATTATACAATTATCTAATGCTCATATATTTATTATCAATTTATATTGACCATCCGTTACTAACATTTTGATACTAGCTTATAAATACATATATAGTTAGAGAAACATGTCTGCTAACAATAGGAAACACACAAGGCAAGATAGTAATTTTGATATGGATAGTACCAAAATACATAAAAAAGATTAAATTAGAATGCAATCAACATAAAAATGCAATGGCCAACATATATATTCAGGTTCCGAAATAAATAAATAATTGAAAAAAATAAAATATGAAAGGACATGTTTAACAGAAAGACAACAAAATAGAAACATACTAACTATTGAAGCAAAAGAACTAAGATGAAAAAAATATCAACATGTAAAAAAGATTATCATACCTATCCATAACAAATGGCATGGTTCATTTCTCTACAGAGTATATACAATATTTAAAGGAATCTTATACTGAACGTTCACATTATGGCATAGCTACATATCACTGCAAATATTGTGGAGCTATATTTTGGTTCGAGGAAAGAATTAGACATGAAAGAAATAGAGACAGAAATATCATATATGCACGATGTTTTAAAGGAGGCAACATTAAAATACCTCCTTTTAGAGAACCACCTGAACCTTTATCTAAATTATTAAATTACAATGGTGGCAGTTGATTAACACATTTCTTAGAAAAAATAGCAAGCATACATTCCTCAGGAAGAACACAATCTACACACACATATGGACAAGAGCACTATATTTGTTTGGTTTCGTTTGGTCACTGCTCACCTTCAGAAATCAAATTAGAACTTTTGTTCCATTAACTTCTTGGATCTTCAACGTATATCTTCAGTACACTTGCATGAATAGTAAATAATATTACACTTGGAACTCTTCATTAAAGGTCTTACATACTACATTCTCTAATGTCTTTTTATTTGAATAAATAAGAGAAATACCAGAGCAAAGGAAGGCACGACATATCTTCATAAAAGAAGAAGAAAGAACAAATCATTTCGATAATGAAAGTAAATCTGTAACTCATATCAATGTTTTCCAAATTCTTTAAATTGTGTTGTCTATCGTTTCTAATTCTTTAATGAAATTCATATTCTTGTTCTTTGACCCATCTTTCCGCAATAAATAATTAAACATATTTGCTATTATACAATTATCTAATGCTCATATATTTATTATCAATTTATATTGACCATCCGTTACTAACATTTTGATACTAGCTTATAAATACATATATAGTTAGAGAAACATGTCTGCTAACAATAGGAAACACAGAAGACAAGATAGTAATTTTGATATGGATAGTCCCAAAATACATAAAAAAATTAAATTAGAATTCAATAAACATAAAAACGCAATGGCCAACATATACATTCAGGTTCAAAAATAAATGAACAATTGAAAAAAAAATATGAAAGGACATGTTTAATAGAAATACAACAAAATAGAAACATACTAACTATTGAAGCAAAAGAACTAAGATGAAAAAAATATAAACATGAAAAAAAGATTAGCATACCTATCCATACCAAATGGCGTGGTTTATTTCTCTACAGAGTAAGTACAACATTTAAAGGAATCTTATTCTGAACGTTCATATTATGGCAAAGCTACGTATCACTGCAAATAGTGTGGAGCTATATTTTGGTTCGAGGAAAGAATTAGACATGAAAGAAATAGAGACAAAAATATCATATATGCACGATGTTTTAAAGAAGGCAAAATTAAATTACCTCCTTTTAGGGAGCCACGTGAACATTTATCTAACTTATTAGATTACAAAGGTGGCAGTAGATCAAAACATTTCTTAGAGAAAATAGCAAGCATATATTATACCTAGCCTCAGGAAGAACCCAATATACACACACACATATGGACAAGAGCACTATATTTGTTTGGTTCAGTTTGGTCACTGCTCACATTCAGAAATCAAATTAGAACTTTTGTTCCATTAACTTCATGGATCTTCAACGTATATCTTCAGTACACTTGCATGAATAGTAAATAATATTACACTTGGAACTCTTCATTAAATAATATCACTGCAAATATTGTGGAGCTATATTTTGGTTCGAGGAAAGAATTAGACATGAAAGAAATAGAGACAGAAATATCATATATGCACGATGTTTTAAAGAAGGCAAAATTAAAATACCTCCTTTTAGAGAACCACCTGAACCTTTATCTAAATTTTTAAATTACAATGGTGGTAGTAGATTAAAACATTTCTTAGAAAAAATAGCAAGCATACATTTCTCAGGAAGAACACAATCTACACACACATATGGACAAGAGCACTATATTTGTTTGGTTCCGTTTGGTCATTGCTCACATTCAGAAATCAAATTAGAACTTTTATTCCATTAACTTCATGGATCTTCAGTATATAGCTTCAGTACACTTGCATGAATAGTAAATAATATTACACTTGGAACTCTTCAGTAAAGGTATTACACTTGGACTACGACCACGAGGCATCTACAACCCACACAACAAGATCAGCATAACAACACAACAAAACATGCACATAAAAAAAGTGCGGTAAGAGAAAACCCAACTCCCAAACTCTTAGTGCAAGTGTGTGATATTTTAAAGTGAGTCAACTTTTAGCACACATAAAGAGCAAACCAAGAACATATAACCTAAGCTCTGATTACCAACTGTAACACCCCAGAACGAGCATCAACGTTCTGGAGGATTACCACACTACACAAACAACAAGAAACGAATACACCAACACGACAAGTGGAAACAGACATAAACCATCTAGATTAAAGAATTTAACATGTATTCAATAACGGTATAAAATAGATAAGCAAAGACTTCATAACAAGCATTTTCGTTACAACACATGCGTCCAATTATTATAATTGTAAAGTTGATGTGTGTGCACACGTGCTGCTACTCCCATCCGACGATGCACCCTCCAATCTCAAGAACCTGCGGAGGGGAAAAAGCACCAATTTAATAGGATAAGTAAACATTGCCATAACTGGAAGAATATGATTAACAACAAATACTTCATAACAATGCTTCATTGTGTAGATGAAAATGATACAATGCAATGTATGACTTCATTTCTACCCACACATCCTGAAGGAAGGATGTGAGGGCTGCAACCACACTGCTATATCTCAACGTGCGTTGCTGCAACGGTACTTACTGCACCAATCCGGCTACGGTGTCTTCATCATATGTATATACAACATGGTGATGCAAATGCAGGATTGCAATGCATGAACTTCATATACTTCAATAATCGAAACTTTAGGAGTAAAGCCACAAGTGGATTATATAATACTTATAGTATCAAAAATCAAATTCAGATCATGTGACTCACGTGAGGTACTGGAATTAAGTGGAGGCAATTCAAACAACACAGTTAAAGCATGTGAACCACAACGCCACGCTTACTTGCCTTGTCTGATGATAAGAAACGTGAGTTAAGCACGATCCAAAGGTGCACCACCTGTACACAAATGTAACTCAGCACCAACACAAAACAATTTAATTTAACGCATTCCTACGCTCGAACCCGATGTCCTCACATAAACACACCCAAACTAGACAAAACAACAACACTGTTGCTTCTCTTTTTTGTATAATTTAATTCCAATGGCAAAAAATTCCCAACTTTAGCCAAATGAAAGGTAACTTCAGGGCCTACAACTTTCTAGTTATCTCAAAGTAGAGTAAAAATCATCATCATAGCCTAATCTTGAGATGAAACTGAATCTGACAATCTGACAGAAATTACAGAACATGTCCACTAACATGAACATATCTGGAAGTCCAAAATTCATATGAAGATGCACTTTACCAATCTAGAAATCTTATAAAATTTCATACAACTTTTCTGAATATCAGGAAGTCTAATTCTGAACACAGATTTGCATAAACTTGAAGTGAACAGATTCTATACAGAATCATGAGACTAAAAAACTATCAGAATAAAACTTCAATTTCTCCCTGACCTTAACTCTGATTGAGTTGTTCTTTATGTCCATGGACAGATATCAAAGTCCTCTACAACTCTTATAAAGGTTTAATACTTTTTTGAGGCCACTAAGACAAAAAAATAGACATGAACGACGACTGTGCAGATTGACCACATGCTGAAAACAGCGACGAGGGCAAAACCTTAACCGCATCCTTAACGGCGACGAACTCCACTACACGCATGATCTAAAACATCAAGAAGACAGGGGAAAAACACTTTCTACACATGGGGCATGCCTCACATTGGGTTCCCTCTTGGAAACGACAAGGGCAACGGTGAAGACGACGTTCCCGACGACAAATCCCGCCGCCAACGAGATGACAGCCCCGTCGATTGCCTCCAACTACATGTTGGCACTCCTTACGGCTTACAGATAAATCCGCAAGCGGACGGATACCGATGTAGCTTTCACCCGGGAGTATTCCAAGGTATCGATTTCCACGGGGAACGAGAAGAGTACTAATCCTAAACTAAGTTGTCCTAGGTAGATGGAAATGGAGTGAATGGTATGGATGAGGTGGATGACAACAACAAAGAGAGAAGAGGAGTGATAGGAGGCTAGAGAGGGTACGAGTCTGGTAGAGGTATTCTACTGATTGATCGACCAGATCAGAGGATACAGATAGATACTTGCTTCGGGACAAGGGAACCGGTGGACACACAGAAACTCACCGACTGGACTCGTCAGCTCCGTTGCGACGGGCAGAAACTAAGGTTACTGGCAAGTCTAGGAACCACTCCTAGACTAGTCAATAACTACTTATCTCCTATAGTAAGATAAGCACCCAAGCTAAGCAACCAATATACAGTTATACCAATCAACTAAGCATTGAACGAAGAACGAGACAGGTATATAAATGTAAGAACTGAATGCTCAATTAACAAGAGAGAGATACAAGAGTTTCCAGACATGACCCGGATGTCACTCGAAGCAGAGCCGCATCCATAGAGGTACAGCGGGAAGAGGGGCCGACACTCCGGCTCATCTCCGAGACGTTCACCTCTCCTCTCCCCCTATCTTCTATTGATACAAGTGGCAGAGCTTCGCTAATGCCTAATCTCAAGTGTTGTGTGTTGAACCGGGCACTTGGACACCGTTCGGGCGAATCTCCTGGTTCGGGCGAACCAAGGAGTTCGGCCGAAGTGCCACGTGCACCGCCTCAACCCTCTACGGCCTTGATCTCTCCTCCAGGTCGGTTCTGAGGCGGTGGAGCCAGTTCGGGCGAACTGGGGGGTTCGGCCGAACCCGGGAAGTTCGGCCGAACCGACCTCTGCGCCGCCTTCGTCCCTCCCACGTGTTGGATCACCTCCTGGGTCGGTGGGTAGGTCGGTTCCTCGGTCTGGGCTGAGCTGGAGGCCTTCTGGTGGACTGACGGGCTTCGGTCGAGATGGACTTGGGCCTCTCCCGTCTTCCGGTCCACTGGGTTCATAGACGGAGTTCGGTCGAATCACGGGGTTCAGCCGAACACATCTTTTCTTATGCTTTTTGCCTCAACTCTGGTCATGTGCCTCCTGAAATCGAATAAACACCAAAACTCATGGAAATGGTTAGAAATAAGTCCTATAGCTATGGTGTGTGATTCCATTGTGTTCATTTTATACCTGGTTGGAGGTCGGAAATCGGTCTGTAACGACCGCCAACAAGAACCTCGTGAACGTAGGCATCCATTGTCCGTCCCAATCTTTATTAACTTGGTTGATGGCCACAGCCGAATCGCCATAAACAACAAGTCGCTTGATACCGAGTGATGCGGCCAGGCGGAGCCCGTGCAGCATAGCCTCGTACTCTGCTTCATTATTGGTGACCTGAAACAGAATTTGTAGAACATATTTAAGTTTATCTCCTTTAGGAGATATAAGAAGTACACCTGCGCCTCCTTGTTGGCGGTCGTTACAGACCGATTTCCGACCTCCAACCAAGTATAAAATGAACACAATGGAATCACACACCATAGCTATAGGACTTATTTCTAACCATTTCCACAAGTTTTGGTGATTGTCCATTGTGCAGGTACAAAATGGAGAAATACGAGCTATAGGGGTTGGAAATGACTGTTTCTGTTCCTTTGGTCATGGGTCCTCGAGGTTTTTAGGAGTTTTGGCCCAGAAGATTTGAAAATGAAGGTTCGGGCCGTAATTCCACGGACGGGTTTTAGAGTTCTACAAACTCGACAACATCTAAGTCGTCGAGTGGCGGAGGCTCAGGTTTTAGAAAGCTCTTTAACCGTTGTCCGTTGACCTTGAAGGTATTTCCATCCTCGTCTTGCAATGTGATGTCCCCGTGAGGCGCAGTGTTAATCACTGTGAACGGGCCGTCCCATTTGCTCCTTAACTTCCCGTGACCAAAAAGT